>CABFWO010001836.1:40386-95782 GCA_902155825.1 Timema genevievae
ACCATACTGATGACTTGAAGTGCACCATACTGATGACTTGAAGTGTACCATACTGATGACTTGAAGTGCACCATACTGATGACTTGAAGTGCACCATACTGATTACTTGAAGTGTACCATACTGATGACTTGAAGTGTATCATAATGATTACTTTAAGTGTATCATACTGATTACTTGAAGTTTACCATACTGATGACTTGAATTGTATCATACTGATTACTTGAAGAGTACCATACTGATGACTTGAAGTGTATCATACTGATTACTTGAAGTGTATCATACTGATTACTTGAAGTGTACCATACGGATGACTTGAAGTGTACCATACTGATGACTTGAAGTGTATCATACTGATTACTTTAAGTGTACCATACTGATGACTTGAAGTGCACCGTACTAATGACTTGAAGTGCGTTAGGAATTAATAAACAGTTACAGTTATCGCAACGCAAGTTGGACAATCCACCTTAGGCCCAAGTTCTGATGGACGCTTGATCCATATACCACCTCATTTTACTCTTTTTACTTTGCGTATTGTCTGTTAGGCCAACACCATAGCTCAGTCGGTCGCATGTCAGCCCACATAGTTAAGAGTCCCAGGTTTGATTCCCGTCATCCCCGAAATATGTATCATAGGTGAAATGGTGGGTTTACTCTTTCACACTGATGAATAAACGTCCGAGGGGCTAGCTGTGGTATCTGTCTAGATTCAAGTTAGATTATAAGTCGCATGCTGATATATTTTATTTATTTATTAATTTACACTGCGTCTTACTACCCGTTCGGATTATACGCTTAAGTACTAATTATGCTATTGGATTAGAAATTGGGAACGTTGAATCTAGAGGAAGTGAACCAGCATTTGCGTGGAGGAAGAGAGGAAAACCATTTAGAAAAAACCACCCCCACTTCACCTGAGTGAGATTTGAGCCTCAATCTCCCCGTCCTCGGCAGTCTAGCTCAACACGAAACTAATGCATTTGCCAACTACGCCACCGAGGCGGGTAACATGCTGATTTAGTCAGGCAGCTCAGAACGTGCACATTAAATACCTTAAATAAATAAAAATTAAAATGTTGCATGTGTGGAATATACACATTTAGTTACAATAGGCCTATTGAATATGGTTTATCACTCATATGCATCCAGGAGTGTGCTTATATCACTCTTAGCACTGACATATGTACTTAAATCTCTGATTATGTAGGTACTGCAATGATCTGTAGTGTGCTGAGTTTTAATACTCTATTACAATTTCAGTGGATGATAATAATCAGTACTCTCACATTTTTGTGTGTTTTGTGTCAAGTTTGGGTGCACTTTTATGAAGTCAGAATATGTAGTGGGCTGTAAAGGTGGATATTAAAACAAATATAGGCATAAGTTGAGGTTGAGGTTGAGGGGGTGTGACATTTCCCAAGATAGCGTACTGTTACTGGAAAATCATAAAAGTTTGAGAACCACTGTTTTAGACTAGAGGTATCCATGTTCAAATATTTCCCGGGGAAGAATCCCTTGAGCTTCTTGGTCAACAGTGGTTAAGGGTCTTCGGCCTCCAAATCCCCCCTGTAGCTTTTAGAGTTCAGAATAACTTTAAATTCTCTCAGAATGGGGAATAGCCATACTTATTTAGTATACTTATAATAATAGTGGCGTGTCTGGGCTATATAAAATCGGTAGCTCAGTGTGCGGAAATTAGCCAATACTATTGTAACGTTGCCTAGGGGACGCCCGAATGTACTAATATATCCTTTTCGTGGAGGCTCTTTCCATGCCCCGATGAGATAAAGGGATAATGAAGGTGAATACTATGGGGTTGAGCCAATGGAGATCTTATCCTAACCTAAGACTAATTGACAAACCTGGTGATTATGGAAATTATTCCCCATCAAGGAAAATCCCCGCTGCCAGATGGGAATCAAACATGAGACCCTCAAGGTCCACAGCCAGAGCCTCTGACACTATACCACGAGGACGATTAATATACCTTATTACCCACCTGGTTGCGTAGTTAGCTTATGCGCTAGTTACGTGATGATCTAGACTGCTGAGGACGTGGAGATCAAGGTTCGAATCTCGGTCAGGTGTACTGAGGGTGGTTTTACAAACTGGTTTAACACTCTCCCTGCACGCAAATGGGGGTACACTTCCTCTGAACATAACTTCCTAAGCCCTAAAACCATTAACGTAATTAGTACATAAGCGTATAACCCGAACGGGTATTAACACGTGGTGCTAAAAAAATACTCAACTTTCCTTAAAACTCGTTTATCTTTACACACAACATGTTGGCTAATACGATCCCAACAGGTTGTGTTATAATATAAACGCAATCACAGCTTGTTGGTGATGCTAGTTAACATGTTGGGGTTGAGAGGGCTGGTCAGATGCAGACGCAGACGCATGTCAGCAGACTCTAATACTCCCTGGAGGGGAGCACGAGAGTAAATTATAACATTTACCAACCAATTGGTCACACCATGTTACTGACGGAAATTATAAACGAGATGTCAAATTTCGCGAGGATTATAGAGAAAGAAAAAATACAGATTAATTTTAGTGGGGAAAAAAATAAAGAGGCAGACCGAAGGAAGGTTCTTAGACTTAAATGCGGGGACACTACTTTATTGGAGGCTGGGTGAGAGTCCCCTGCTGACCGCTGTTTTACACTTCTCACTTCTTAGAACAGATCTTTTGGGTGTCAGTGGCACCCACATGATCGAACAAGTATCTGCCAAGCCCCTGAATAAGAGGATTGGTGACACCAGGAAGCCTGTCGTAGAGGGCCTGCGCAATCTTCCGGAAGTGGTATTCGATCGTGTGCATCTCCAAATCCCGGTGTAAAGTCACATTACGAACGTATCAGGGTGCGGCCACAATCATCCTCAGACACCTGCTCTGGAACGCCTGCATACTCCTCATATATATGACCGCAAGGTGGATCCAAGTGGGGCACGCATAATTGAGAATTAACCTGAGCAACTTCTCGTACAGGGTCAGTCTGTTCCTCGTGGACAGGGTTTTACGCCTGTTAGGCATCACAGCCCCTGCCTCACTTTGGTCAGTCGTTCAGCAAAGTGCAGTCTACAGGTCAGCTTGGTGTCCAATGTAAGTCCCAGGTAGTCTACTTAGCAGTGTTCGACCATATTATTTGGTCTCCCAGTAGCTGGAGAAGAGCCAGCCTGTAGTACTATCTCTTCCATGAGAAGAGCACTGCTGTGTTCTTCTCCACGTTAATACTCGTCCTCCAGGTGGTCAGCCCCCCCTTCAACTGTGTCAGGTGAGTCTGAAATCTCTTCTCCACTAGTTGCCATCACCACGACTCATGTTGGTCAGTGCCAACATGTTGTGTTATATTGCTGTAGATAATACATAGACAACGCAACGGGCCAGTTTCAAAGTCAGATTGAGTACACCTCAAGGGCAGCATTATATTAAATACAAGATGACGCCTACCTAGAACAGAATGGAATGGACCAGTTTCATAGTCAGACTTAGGAGCTTTAAGTGTGGTGTTATACTAAATACAAGACCACACCTATCTAAACTCGAATGGAATGGGCCAGTTTCATATGTCAAACTGGCCCATTACTTTCTGTTCTAGGTAGGCGTCATCTTGTATTTAGTATAGCACCACACTTGAGCCGTACTCAATCTGACTTTGAAATCTGCCCAATCTGTTGTTTGACTTGGTAGATTCTGCAGATGTGATATCGAGTTGACTCAATCTCTAGCCTTAACTACGCACGTGTTTTATTTTCATATTAGTTTAAAATTATGGTTTACATAGTTTCGTGTTCATGGAGTGGAACAAAACGAACACAAATAAATTAATTGAGTTAAGTCCAAAGTATTCTTTGTTTCGGAACGCTACTTCGGCTGATCACAAACATTCAAATAATCGAGAAGATACACTAAGGTTTTTGAATCCCTAATCGTTTTTTACGTTTTGGTGTTTTATAAAATGTTAAATTTCCTACCAACACAATAAATGAAGAAACGGCAAATAATAAGTCGCTATCCATGTCCGGAAATGTTATCACTGGCTACAAACAAGAGGAGAACTCAGAATGTTGACTCAACAAGTTGTCATGGATTAAAGCAACTTCCTATTCCTCATATTATGTTGGGCCCAACTTGTTACATAGTAAACAAGGCATTAGCAACATTCTACGTCACGCTACTAGTAGGTTCTTAACTTTTTTTAAACTCTACCTATAATATCCTCACTCAGTTTTTATCTGACTAACCCAACGCTCAGCCCAAGGTAAATCCTAGGGAATGTTTTCGTTGGCCGTAGGCTAGAGAGACACGCTCGTAGAGCAGCTCGGATAGATTATTTTTCCCCTCTTGCTGTTAGAATCTTTATAAAGATGGCCGATCTCACGTCTAAAGGTATTGGAGCCACCGCAGATATGTTGATAAAGGAGCTAGAAATTTATCAAAATTGCTCGCATTAAGTGAAAAAGAAAATTTAAACCTTTAAATGTATTCTTAGTCTCAAAGAATTAGGGGCTCTACTAATTTCCCCACTCAGCCCACTTTATAACGAGCACCTTTCACCATTCCACGTCCTGCTGCCATCTTGAAATAATGCTACTCGTATCCCAACTGACTCGCAAAAGTTGAGAACTTAGCTCGGATGATGCCGTCCGAATGGGCTCGGATTAAATATTTACATGATTCGAGTAGTGACATTATGATAATATTTATAAAATATAACTAGTAATACATTAAAATATTGTCAATGTCCTTCCTAAGAGAATTGGACCGTACCACATGACTTATCTTGGTAGTATTAATAATACAAATATTTTATAGTGAGTAAAGGTAGGCGTACACTATGGCTTATCATATAATGCTCATCTCGCTCCACACTTACTTGGCCATGTCGGGAATCGAACCCTGACCTCAACTTCAGCAGCAAGCTTGTACCTAAGATGTGAGTGGAGACTTTTGAATCGGTAGATATTATAATAGTTTTGTGATATATATATATAAAGCTCGTTAGCAACACCAATAAGTGTTCCATTTTAGTTTTAAGACTCGTTACTAAATGCTTAAAAGAAAATGAGCCTAATGAGCACAATTTGATACTTTTTTTATTACTAATATCTTACTGATACAGTTTTTTTTACTTTATCACTCATTTAATATAAAAATAATATTGCTATTCCTTTTTTTAAAAAATTTCTCAGCCTACTTTTTTCTTAATTCTGAAAACTTGTTAGGAACATATTTGTTAGATCTTTAAAAGAGGTATTTAACAAACCATATATAAAATAAACAGAACTTAATAAAAACCATTTATCTATAATCTTAAAATGTTTGTAAAACATTTTTTAAGAACATTTAAATTTACTGTCACTGCTCCACCTCCTCCCCCCTCTCCTTACCCATGATCTCTATGTCAGTCTGTCAGGATAGCCTATCAAAAGGATGGGAGTTGTTGTGTAAGAGCGTTTAAAATAGTCAAACTAGTTTTGTTTATGGATTTATTGTAGACTAAAGTACATAGTGTGATAAAGATATTTAATGGTTAACATACTACCAAAGTTATAGCCCGAATCAGTCATTCTAGCAAACAATACGTCTATAACGGTGAACTAATCCACCTCGTCCTGGACAAGAATTACATATGTCCTACCTTATGATCCTTGCTGTCAACTATCAAAACGTCTTAATATTCTCCAAAGGTTCTCAAAAAACAAGGACCCCTTGTCCTGGTTTCACACCTATTTATAGCTGAAAAAATGTGTCATGCGTACTAATATTTTGCTGAATGTAATTTACTGGTATGTAACTATATACCAGCAAAGCTGACTTTCAAAACGTGATATGTGTAAACTTATTGTGGACTGCTCTGAATATCTTGGCTGACTCAGGCTTTAATTATTACGAGGAACTATGTTTCTTATGTAACACACCTATGTCCCAATGTCACTAGACACTAACATTATCAATTTAATCTGTCAGACATTAATATTGCAGTAGGCTGACGAAAGAAACATCTCTATTTTGTTAGTATAGTTGACATTTTTACTTATGTTTATTAGACTAACATTTTTATTTTACTATAGTAAACAGTCAAAGTGGTTTCAAATTTAATAAAAGCCATGTTTATAAATATTATGGAGAGTAATATAAATATTTATTCATTTTGATTAAACTATCTAAAAATATGTTTCAATACTAAACATGTATTTAAATATAATGCTAATATAAACATCAATGGTTTAAAATCAGTTACTTAAATTAATTGATTAAACAGAGAACACACGATAAAAGTCTACAAAATATGTGCAAAGTCCCGTAGCGTTGTGTCCTGATGTCCGGCCAGCTTGGAGTGACGTCACGGCACCTAGGCCTTTGTGTAGACGGGGTGTTTCTTTAGGCCTCCTCCCCTCATACACAAATCAAGTCCTAGATATAAATCCGGTTTCTTTAAAGATTTGCGGCACCCTATAATAGCATGATTATAATTAAAAATAAAATGTTTGCACATCGTTAATGGACGGATTTTTAAAGCAACAAAAGTAGGCCTTTAGTAACATCTATCAGCGTCGCGATGGATCGAGAGAAGTATTTCCCGAATGCCAAAATATGGCCGCCATGGTTGGTCCAGATCCATCAGTGTGATTGATGGGGGTTGTTTGCGAAAGATCATCAGACACAGAAAGCAAAACACAAAAATAAAGTAAAGGTGGAGAGAGAGAGAGAAAGCGAAAATACGACATGTGACAGTTGGTAGGCCCGAGTCGACGTCAGCGCGCCAACATTAGCAACATTAGCGTACGCGAGAAAGATAATAACAAAAAAAGGCATCGAGGAAAAGTATTCCGAAGTTTTGCTAACGGTGGAGGGAAAAACCAGGAAAAGCTTTTTAACTTTGGTTGGGAGTTTTGCCGCTTCCATTAATGGCGGGGGTGAGGGGGGTGTTAAAGAGGGTAAGGGGTTGAGAGGAGGGGAGGGAAGGTTGAGTAGCGCATGCAAGAGAAATGAGATCGAAATGACTTTTGGCCTTGTTTGGACGGGGGCCGTGGGTGGAGGAGCGAATTCCTAAAGTTGAAATAGAAATACAAGGCTGTGTGGTACGAATCGGAAAGGAAAATAATTATACTTATGACTTAAAATTGATAATTTATTTGATATTTTTTTAAGAAATTGTACAAATATGAAATTTAGCTACAACATAATTTTGATGAACACATTTTCCCAAAGCATAGTTTCTGTGGTAATAGTAATTAGAAACTACAATTTTACATGTAGGCCTAGCTAAAATAATTCTCTTTATTTTCGCAAAACACGTGTACCACAAACAAACGCCTGCTTTCACATTTTATAATTAAAACCTCTAAAACACCTTTAAGCTTTTAATATATATAAAAGATAATTTTGATTAAATTGTATATTTTGAAATAAAATAGCTGACTATTTTATGTACGCGTTAGACTGCTTGGATCTATCCTGAAAGATCAGGGTTCAAGTCTTATATAGGTGGAAGAGAGGTACAGTTTTTTAAATGTGTAGTTTACATTCCTTTTCAATTCTGATCACTTAGCTTACATACTAAATCTCCAAAAATTACTTTTTCTGAATGAAAATAATAAAAATCTTATACATGATATAAAATTGTTTCTAATGGTATTCAATCATTGTGAGATGAATGCATAAATAATAATATTATACTAATAGATTTTTAGCATATAGCCCGAACGGGTAGTAAGACGTGGTGCTAAAACATAATAATATATTTTTACCTTATATTACATTTTATATATGTACTAAACTTTCTAGAATGTTTTCATTATTCAATTATTATTGATAGCACACAAGTATAAAAATTTGTTTTTAGTTTACGAATATGACGTTAAATGCGGCCATAACCGCATAGCAAATATCATTTCATTCTCCAAAGCTGCTTTAGCCAAAAAGTGGTGGCTCTCCTCCATTTTTAGTGTAGAGCTATAATTATTTTAACCATTATGACTACCCTAATTTAATATTCCATATTAGAAAAAACATATAATCATGAATCAACGTTTCATAATAATTTGTTCAAATGGTAAAACATTATATTGCATTAATAAGCCTTATTGTATCGTTGATTGAATTTCCCCGTTAGTTATAGTTAGTTATAATAAATGTGCTTTAAGATACCAAAGTACTTTTTAGTAAGAATTTTATATTTGTTATCGCCACATCTTACTACTTGTTCTGATTTTACGCACATGTACTAATTAAGCTGATGAAGTTATAAATAAGGATGGTTGAATTTAGAGGAATTGTGTTCACATTTGCGTGGAGGGAGAGTTGAAAACAATTTTATAAAAAACCTCAGTACACCCGACCAGGATTTGAACCCCAATTTCCCTGCCAATGGCAGCCTGGTCTATTGTGAGAGTGATGTATTAGATCATGCTGCCACTGAAGCAGGTTTTAATAAGATTAAAATTTCAGTTAATACTTTAATCTTGCTCATTTTTTTCTATATAAATAGTTGGCACCGGCGACATTGAGGGTTGTCGACCTCGGAGGTTTCTATTGGTGCTCGCCTCAGGACCCGATGTTTGTGGGTTCAAACCCAGCAGAGGTTGACGGATTTTCTTGAGCGATAAAACTGTGTAGCACAACTTCCTTCGGAGGGAAGGTAAAACCGTCGGTCCCATGTCGATTGTGGCATGTGAAAGAGCCCTGTAAAGTATGTGAAAATATCTTTCTCGGCAACATTTTTAGACCCTTTCGTTCTCGCGTGCTGATATAATCAATCATTTCAGAATGTTTACGTTAAATACCTAAAATAAAATAAAAATACTATGTGAGGGTTAGTATATAATACTGGCTTCCCACGACCCCTTATTCTGAAGGCTGAGTTTGAGTCTTCACTTGAATTTAATCATGAGGAGGCCCTGCCTCATCTTCCCTCTAGTTTTACATTAATATTCCGTTTACTAAACTTATTGATTCATTGATAAATACGTGCTAAAACGGACAGAGTTATCTTGGCTCCAGCAAGCTTGAACAAATAACATTCTGCTTCTAAACAACTAAAAATGTTTGGTAAAATGCGTAAATTTATGGAGGTAATTTGTTTTCACCACGTCTTATTAGTCTAACCGTATTAAACTACATAATGATGTAGGAATGTAGAGGTAGTGTATCCACATTTGCTTAGAGGGAACGTGGTAGAACATTAAGAAAATGCTAAAAGATCAAAACCATCAATTTCACATTTCAAAGTAGGCCTACTCAATGAACATTATATGTTTGTTTATAGCTCAGAGGGTATTGGTTTTATAAAAATACTTTTCAAATTAAAATGTTTTTATTTTTGATAGTTCTATAATTTTACAATGGTAAGTTATTCTATCTCAAATAGTTACAGGATATTATCAAAACTGGAAATTTCCACTTCTCTAATGTGCTTTTTAAGTTTTTCTTGGGAAAACAAGAATTGCCATTTTGCTTACTATGTTGACTAATGTCTAGATACAACAAATAATAAAAAATATTAAAGTGGATTTTGGGAAAATCAATTTTTTTTCTCTTTTCGCTCTTCAGTAAACTACCCTTAATTTTAGGGTTGGATATTTAATTTCAAAAACTCCTCAGGGGGACCGTATTAAAACCCTAGATACCAAGTGTTAACACGATCGGTAAAATGGTTTTGGCTCTAGTTCGAGATACAGACAGACGGACATCGCAAAAACAACTTCTTCATTTTCAGGGGGTCATGAAACTCCGACATTTATCAAAATCTCGAGTAAATTGGTCTGACGATCAAAATACCTCTCTCTTTGAGTGCTAGAGAGAAAGTAAATACCTCTCAACATTGGAATTGTGTCCTGGCAATGTAAAAAACAAAATCTTCTACTATTTTCAGTAGCTCTGAATTACATTCATCATGTTTGCTACTATCAAAATAATTTATCCACTTATCGTACTTTACGGGTTGAAATGTCGGACATGTCCGGGAATAGGAGGACGTCCCATCACCCTGGTTATGCTCGATGGTGGACCAAGATACTGCTTTTTTTTAAATCGATTTTCCTGTAACAGTTTATAGTATTTCTTTACACAAATCATACAAGTTTCTAGTAAATGTCTCTATCTCCACAGCTTGATGGCGTCTGCCCGCAATAGAGCCATAGCGACCGATTTGCTTTGCTGGCTTCTATCGGCGAATAAAGTCCATTTGATATCGGTGTGTCCTTCCAGGACTCTTTCTACCACTTCCCAATAGTCTAGAGATTTGAAATTTGTTACAACGCTTTTAGCATACATCTTTATGAGAAAAATCCGAAACTTGAAAAATTCAAGATGGCGAATCCAAAATGCTGGGCAAAACGTAGAACTAGACTTCTAGAGAGCTTAAATTTTAGTATGGACGTTTAGAAGCACACCACAGCTATGAAATAAACCTTAAATTGTAAAAATCCCTAGTGCTGAAGCCAACAAGGCGGACGAAACGTACAAATTGAGTCCTAAAAAGCTAGAATTTGTTATGAACACTATTTATGAGAAAAATCATAAATTGGGCAAATCCAAAATGGTGAATTCAAAATGTTGGACGAAACATAAACATTGAAACTAGATAGATACATTTGTGATGAACGCTATGGCACATGCTATTCTTATCAGAAAAATATGAAACCTAAGAATCCAAGATGTCAGACATTGTGTACAAATTGGTCCAATTTGAATTTCTTAAACTTATAAAAAAAATTATTTCTGTATTGTAAAAAATTTATATTTTCAGTATTCCCTAGTATGATTAAATAAGATAATTACTAGAATTGACAGAATAATTAAAATAAACAAATTCGGGTGATACAGCAGAGCAGAGATAAAATACTTAATTTTAATTTTAAAGTGTTTTAGTCAGTATAATTAACTTAAATTGATTACTGATAATTTCAAATAAAGTGAACTAAGCTAGCCGTTATGCTCTTTGACAAATCATGATGCTCGTTTCTCATTGTGTTTCTGCAGCAATGTAGACATATATTATTACATTTATGCTCCTTGATGAATTTAATGCTCTTTTATCACTATGTTTCTGTAATAATATCCATAGTTTTTATTTTTTCATTAATACTACATGGTAGAATGGAATGATATTAATTCATTGTTTCTGTAACAGAGGTAATAATTGTTGGGTGGATTTTATATAATTTATATTTGCCTATTAGTTGCCTTTTTAAGACTATTAGAAAGTAGGGTCTTAAGATATATTCAATTACCAAATAAAATAGGTTATATTGGTGTTCCTCAAACTTAATGTTAATAAATGGTCTACCAAAGAAGTTTTAGTTCATCATTTTATTTAACAAACTATTTTTCTTATACAATTAATTTTGGATATAGATTATCTTTACTAGTTTGAATATTTATTCCTTACTAAGCTAAATTTTAAACATATTTTGGTTTGATTATAATTGCTAATTTTTTAAAGGGAGATTAGACATATAGGGGTGTTCAAAGATTCGAAACTTCGACTTGGCTTCGATACAAACATCAGTTTCGACTTCACTTCGAAGCTTCAAAGCTTCGCCAATAAAAAATTGACATCTAAAATACTTCGTTTATGTTCAATTATAGCCATTCTGCGCTGTTTTGTACATTACAACATTACAATTTAATATTTATATGGAATAAATCTGAAGAAATTGAATTGCATTTTGTGATAATAATTTGATTTGTCAGAATAACACAAAATATTACAAACAATTATAAAATAAAACTTCCAAGTAATTTCAGCGCATAAATTAATAAAAATAAACACAATATAATATTTTTTCAAGCATTAAACAACTAAAGAAAATATTTGAACTTCGATTCAGCTTTGAGAATATTTTATTTATTCGATTCGAGTTCACGTAGAATTTAAAAAGTGGACTTCGCACACCCCTATTCTCTTTTCAAACTAACTGCCCTCTAGTTGAAATGTCAACGTCTAGGATGAGGATGACTTAGGATGAAATAAACCTTTGGAAGTCTTCTATATACTATTAATATAGTATATAATATTATTTATGAATATTTGCTAATATGTCAATACTGTGTTCAAGGAACTACAATATGGGGTCCTAAAACTGTTGGAAGGATAAGTTGTTTGCTTATATAGTGTGGTTCCTATCGATTGCGATGATTACAAGATGGCGGCAACTGATTAAACCCATCTAAGTTTGGATCGTGTTTTATATAGTTTGCAGGTGTTTTAAAGCTCTATTCAACCCAATAAATAATATAATTTTGGTAATGTATTATAAATTACTAAATTGGCGTATTCATTAGTGTTTATGAATATAGGTTTGTGTGTGTATCTTGTCTCCAAAGTTTTTAAACAAATTACGGAAGCATGGCACCGGGTGAAAGTTTAGTTGGTGAAATGAACGTCGTGGACATGGTAGCGCTAATAACGGAACAAGTGATGGTGGCGCTGCAATCAAAAGAAGTTGTATCACTGATTGTAAACTGTATTACCGAATCTGTTACCAAAGCTGTTGTAGAGCAGCTAAAGCTTTCCTTTGACTTGAACGGCAATGAGATCGTTGATCTCAAGGAAAGACTCAATAAGCAGGAACAAAATATTGAGAGCTAGCCCAAAGGGATGATGAACTTGAGCAATACCAGCGTAGGTCAAGTCTAAGATTGTTTGGTATTTCTGAGACAATGGGTGAAAACTCAGACATCTTAGCAGTGAATTTGATCAACACACATATTAAGGGCGTTTCTCTCACACCGGACAACATTGACAAATCTCCTCGCGTTGGTGAAAAAAGAGGTGAAAGACCACGACCAATTTTGATCAAGTTCTTAAGCTACCGAACAAGAGATGAAGTTTTTAGAAATAAAAAACAGTTAAAAGGAACAAGATTCACAATCAAAGAGGATCTTAGAGCAATACGCCAAGCGGCCATTGAAAAGTTCGGTGTGACCCATGTTTGAGCCCAAGACGGAAGGGTGATGATCAAGCTAGATGAAGGCAAGAGATCCATCACAAATATGAATGAGCTGAAATCTTTGAAGTAGTTTTTCCCAGCACAGCCAATAAAAGTGCAAACTTTATAATTCAAGTGTAATTTTTCTCTATCTTTTTTTATGTATATGTTTGATTAATTTTAAGATTTTTCTTTCTATTTTAGGAAAAAAGAAAGAAACTCTCTAATTTTCCAAATTTTTATAGTTATTTAAAACTTTTTTATTTTATTTTTAAATTTTTAGTTGCGATATGTCAATATCATGTTTTTTTAATTATCTTGTGTGTGTGTGCGTGTGAGTGTGTTAGTGTTTACTCAGAAAAATATGAAGACCTTGGTAAGTCAATAATTCACAAAAAATGATCATTTGTATGCCTAACAATAGTCCATATAATAAGTTAACAGTGTCAATACCCGCAACTTTGTACTTTCGCTCGTTATGTCATCAACCTGCGAGTGTCGATGAACCCAACCAGCCCTTACTTCCCCCCTCCTCAGTCGACAAGTCCCCCCTCTACTACCACTTTCCATCATAATACTCTAGCACAGCGTTTCTCAACCTATGGTACGCGTACCATTGGTGGTATGTGAGCCAATGCTGGGTGGTACGGGGACGAAGTATATAAAAAAAGAAATATTAACATAAAATATAAACATATTTTTTTACTCGCTACACGAGTTGAAATTTATGCACGAATGTCTAACTTTTATACTCAAAACATTTTCCGTAACTAAATGAAAACAATTAGATTTTACATTATCATCAACAATATCGTGCTTTAGTCACCCCCTGTTATCACAGTTCAAAGAAAGAAGATTTAGCCGGGTGCGATTGGTGCGAGAAGCGAGACCTTTGGCTTAGTACGCCAATGCTCTAACCACTTAGCTATCCAGGAATCCTGAGTTCGATTCCCGTATCCAGGTTTCATTTTTGAATTTTCAGAATATATGATATCTAGATGGAATAATCCTCACTAAAAGCATAAATAATAGATTTGGATATTTGATTCTTAAATTTGCAATCCCTTACAATTATAATAATTGTACAAGTAATTGTGCATTAAGCCAACTACCGATTAAAAGATGGCTGCGTTATCTGATTGCTCGTGATATTAATAAATCACACATTTGTAGCCTACGATTTCCGCACGTCCATCATAGACTCTGCCTTAAAATATGAGTGAAGAATAACCCTGGGAACGGGATGATTCCTGCCTAACTCAGTGGTTAGAGCATTGGCGTACTAAGCCAAATGTCCCGGGTTCGATTCCCGTGTCCAGGTGTCATTTTACAGTTTTCAGAATATGCGTGATTATAGTTCTGAAGTTGTCATATGTATTTTGTGACGGTGTATTGAAAACACATCACGAAAAAGTAGCTAACGACTGGGCCCTTAAAAAATACCCAAGGGAGACACGAGTGTAAGTGGGGAAATAATTCTTCTCAGCCATAAGCCAGTACTTCAACTTCTAGCCAACCATCAGAGAACATTATTGTAGCAGAATACAATAAAAAGCCTCGTACATCACAACGAAAGTACAATCCTAGTTATTTATCATATTCCCCAGTGTGTGATTTGTTATGAAACTCTGGCAAATCATTCGATGAAGCTTTCCCTCCCTAAGTGTCATTTTGAAACTAAGCACGGATATGTAAAACACAAACCTTTGGAATATTTCCAGTGAAAACTGTCTGATTTGTCAACAGGAAAGTTCCAAATAACGTCGTTCTAAGGATTTAAAATGAAGGCTCTGAAGAAATCCTACAATGTCAGTTCAATAATAGATAAAGCAGGAAAACCTCACAAAATCAGAGAGTCATTAATATTACTAGTACCTAGCTAGAGATATGGTCAGTATAATTTTGGGGGAAAAGGCAACAAAACAACTTGAAACGATTCCATTATCCAATGACGCCGTGTCACGAAATAGTTCAGATTTGGCTTCAAATGTTAAAGAACAGTTAATAGAAAAAGTTCAGGCTAGTGAATATTATTATATTCAATTGGACGAAATTACTGACATTACCAACATAGCCCAACTTCTTACGCGTGTAAGCCTTATAGATGAGAAGACAGTGAAAGAAAAGTTCTTGTTTTGGGAACCATTGCTTGGTCGAACAACTCCTAGTGAAATATTTGCAAAACTAGACCAGTTTATGAATAGGAATTATATACAGTGGAATAGATGTGTTGGTGTTTGATCCTATGGATGATGTCCAGGAATATCAATATGCAAAAAGCTTAGGAAAAGTTGTCCCCAGGGATCGGTCTGTGGTCCGATTTTTTGGGATATAGGATTCGAACCTAGATTAATGGAAATTGAGGCGTTCCCTGATACGGCGGTAGTTGTTGCCTTTGCGGATGATTTATTTATAGTGGTTGAAGATAAATAAAGATCGGAACTAGAGGCCAAGAGCAATACAGTATTCACTGGTTTGGACTCTTGGTGCAGGAAAGTTAAGCTATGTTTAGCACCCGCAAAGAGGACGTACGTTAGGGTGGAATGAAAAAATGTTTTTTTAAATTCAAATGTCTAATAGCGATATAAACTTGCCTTTTACTAATGTAATGAACTGACTAAAACATCATAGCAATTAGAAAAGTTTTTGAGGTGCCGCAAACGGATTGAAGTTTAATACATTTATGATTTTTTTCATTTTTTTGGTACATTTCTGAAGACAATAATTTTTTTAATAAAAATTACTAATAAAAATAAAAATAAGCGTTTGACTATTGTTGTCAATTGACAAAAAAATTAAATCAAACAAATAATTTTTTGATGTGCCACGAACAGGTTGAAATTTTTACTTTTTGTGGTTTTTGCACATCTTTTACATTTTTGAAAGCTTTGGTTATTAATTTATTTTTACTTAAACATTTAACTGTGATATTCTTAATTCCATCAATATTAGACAGAACATGACAAGTAGTAGCATAGCTGAAGTATAGCGTGACCTTGAAAAAGCTGTAACAAGCGCCGCTTAGTAGGCAGGGAGGGGTAACTCCAAGCTCCACTCTAGTCGGTGGCTTTCTGAGCTTCATCTTGTGATGTGGTACTACAATTTCAATGTGAAACAGTCTCATTTGAGTGTTTTTTTCATATAGTTTTTCTTTTTATGTTATAGACTATAGTTTTTTATTATTAATTTAGCATTGCGTGTTACAAACCGTTCGGGTTTCACGCTGTATAGACAATAGTGTTATTTTCTTTTGTGTATATCTTGTAACAGTAAAGTAAAAATGGTAGTGTCAAAAACAGTACAGACTCGGCCAAAGCACTAGTGCTCCATTTTTGGCAATCCAAAAGACCTTAGTAAAATATTACTGCTGTCCTATAAAGAAGTAATGAAGTGTTATCTTAATATAAGGCATGATCTACAAACAGAGAGTGCTTATAAGGAACCTACCGTAAGTGAAATATCAGAAATATTGGTAGAAAAAATTGAAAAGTTGTGGTCAAGAGCTTCTATTCCTGTCGTATCCCACACTCGTATCTTGCAGATTATTAGAAAACATCATGATAGGTAGAGAAATATTTTCAGATAAAAAAATAGAAAGGTAACTAAAGGTTTTGAATCAAATTTGATTTTGTTTAAGGATGAGAGTAAACTTCTTTTTGACATCGCTGCCTACAAATGTCTACATTTTGCGCTTTGCAAATGTGAGAAAGAAAAGAAGGTTCCGAATTTAGAGCAAATGATTTTAAAAGACCAAAGAACGACTTGAAAAAATTATTATTAGTGCAGTTGATGTTGCAGTATCTAGAAATCTAGCATTAAAAAAACTCAAAGTATTGGTCAGAGAAATAAATTATAAGGAACAAAAAATACTGAAAAAGAATGGAATAGATGGAAGATTCGTAGATGAGAAAAATAAAGAATATGAAGAATACATGAAATTAGAAGAAAATGATGTTGTGGCTTCAAAATATTATCAGATTGCAAAACTAAGTTCGCAAATGCGCATGAAATTTGCTTCTGTAAATTCAGTATGTGATCGAACTGGTGTTTCTAATAGAGCTGATGCAGCAATTGCAAGTGCAGTTCTTCAGGATAGTGGCCTGATTAGTGAAGAGAACAAAAGTAAAGTAATTGTTAGAATGAAGATTAGAAAATAAAGGTCAAAGAATCGAAAAAAACTGCATAGAAGGACATAATGAAAGCACTACAACAACTAACAAAGGACTTTATTTTGATGGAAGGCGAGACAAAACTTTAGTACAGGAAAAGATAGGGAGCAAATATCACAGGAAAACCGTTGTAGAAGAACATGTGTCACTTATTGAAGAGCCTGGTTCGAAATATTTGGGACATGTGGCACCACGTTCTAGGATATTAAGGATAGCATTGTGTTGTTTTATAATGTTAATAACCGACCCATAGACATAACTAATGTAGGATGTGATGGAATTGTGACTAACACTGGTAAAGCACAAGCTAATAAAGACCTTCCACCAGTAAACTTTCCCCTTTATCCGTGTCATACGCAAGCCGTTAAAAGGATAGTGAATTTAGTTACTGAATCATCATTGGCCGTATGTGGGGCCTCACAAGAGATGGATTTTTAAAACCGAAAATAGAATCGCAGAAATTGATACCAATATTTGAAACTAAGGAACATTTCAATATAAAAGTAAAATGACAATGTTATTCTTTAACAAAAAAAAATAATGACATTTTTTCTTATTCTGTTGAATATTTTTAATATAATATACTTATATACAGTGACAAATTTTATCCTGTAGTGAATGTATATTGCTTTTATAGCACATATATATCCACAAGTAAAATATTTATATCTGTTTTGGATAGTATAATTGTATTAATTGAAATTTCATAAAAAATCACCAAAATATGATATATTAACAAATATATTGCACTCAAATAAATATCTTCCTGGAAAACTTTCAACGGTCTAAATGAAAAATATGCTTTTATATTTGTCATCAATATTATTTAAAGTGTTTAAAATAAAAATTATAGTTCAAAAACCATTTTTGAAAATTTGGGTTATTTTACTTAAAAGTTCATTTTTTATGGACTGTGCGGCACCTGAAAACATTTTCATAGAGCTTCAAAATTTTGCAGTATTAAAACTGATCCTAAAAGGCAACTTTTGGACCCTATTAGAAAACTTAGTTTAAAAAAAGTGATTTAGCCCCTGTTTTCATTCCACCCTAACGTACGTGCTATTTAGGGGGGCACTCAAGAGAGACCCGATGATAAAGATTAATACACCGACTATTAGACGTTGTAGATGCGCTAGATATTTTGGCGTTATGTTAGACGAGAAGTGTGGCTTCATGACACACGTAGAGAACACAAGCGGAAGAGCTTTGAGGGTCATGAACAAAATCATAAGTATAGGACAGTCGAGGTTTCGGCTGTCTATGTTGCTGATAAGGTTATACCACCAGGCATTGATAGTCTCCATAGTGGGCCATGGGGCCAGCGCATGGGCTCAACAGCTTAGGAACGTAAGACTCAAAAGGAAGATCAGGAGCCTTCAGAGGAGTGTACTTCTGAGGCTCTTTGGTGCTTATAAGACTGTAGCAACTAATGCGCTGTGCGTAATCCTTGGTATCTGGCCACTTGACTTAGAAGTCAGGAAGATAGCAGCAATATATTGGTTGAGGAAAAGAGATCTCGGAAAGGTGGTGGAGCCAGCCCGGGATGGTGTGATGAATGGATTGCATGTGAATAATATATTTATAAATGAGTGGCAGATGGATTGGGAAAACAGCTTAACTGGTAGGAGGACCTACCAGTTATTCCCAAGTGTTGTAGAACGGCTTAAAATGGATTTCCTGCAGCCCTCTCCAAAATTGGTTCATTACATTACTTGGTTCATTACATTACTGGCCACGGACCATATAGGGCTGCTCTCTTTGAAAGAAAACTAACATACACAGGACTATGTGATTGTGGAAGGGAGGCGAAGCCGGAGCACGTGGGGATAGAGTGCATATTTTCGGCTGTGGACAGGGAGATGATGTAAGTCCCGTTGCAAGCGGGTAATATTTACAGCATATTGCGCGATGTGGATTGGTGGAGTCTCCTAGACGCAATTGTAGACGACGTTTCGAAAAGGGAGAGGAACAGATATGTATTAGACATGAAAAATATGAGAAGGAACAGACGGGACAACGAGGCAAACGACAGACAAATGGACAATACAGATGACGAGAGTGACGCTACTGGAAGTATGGACTCGACATCGGACGTAGATGACATGATCCAAAACTGGTACAGAGACAATTATACTTACAAGGCTAAGACATTGCTGGCTGGCAGGGTAAAGTGGGATGGGGGAACTCCTGGTTATCCGGAGCCCAACTGAGGGAAGGCGTCTTATGGATTCCAGTAGCGTGAGCTGCTGAAGAACTGGGGAGCGCCGGAATACCAGATGGGAAGTATATTATTGGAGTGATGTCGTCTAAGACGGAAGAACTAACTCCTCACTCGCATAGTCCAGCCCACTTGGAAACAAGTGTTGTTACTGGGCTGGAGCTGTCGGGCATCTGGTCCGTCAACTGGTCGCTCAGACGGCTGCTTTCAGTTCAGAAGATGCGACTGGGAATAACATCAGAAGACCCTGCAGCCGCCGAGAGGAAAGAACTTGTAAATTAGGTTAAGTTAGTTTTTTAGTCTTTCTTTTCTTTATATTTAGGTTAAGTTAGTTTTAGATTCATACTGGTAATGGTTTATGCTGGAAGTAAGTGGAGCTAAATCTCCGATAGGGCGCCTCCCCAGGAGGTGGATAGGGGGGTGCTCACCACATTTGGAGCTTTCGCCAACCCTGGGGACTATTAGATCCAGAGGTTGGTGGGACAGTCAGCGGCGGAGAGTATCGGGGGCGTAAAATACCCGAGGCGAACCAACTAGTAGGACAAAAACTACATAGTAGGATTATAAGGACAGTTGGATTAGGTGCAAACTACATAGTTTAATTATTGTTAAAAAATTGGATATTGTATAATAGGAATAGGTGATATAAACAAAAATATGTAATTAGATTTAGCTCCCGAACTACATTCTATATGTCGGGATAGATGAAAATTCAATAATTAAATTAAATAAATGTTCCAATGGAGCACGAGCAATGACTGAGAAACATAGTGGGGTTGTTGCCAATATGAAAGAAGTCACTCCTGAGGCTAAGATTGCACATTGTTGTATTCATCGCGAGGCTTTAGCCGCAATGAAAAATGTCATTTTCTCTGAATACAGTTTTAAATAAAGTGATGAGAGTTATCAACTTAATTAAGTCCAGAACTTTGAACTCACGACTATATTCGATTTTGTGCAGTTAAATAGGGGCTTAACATGATTCACCGCTACTTCATACCAAAGTTAGGTGGATGTTGTGAGGGGGGGGGCATTTTTGAGCTGTCTGTTTGAATTACTGTCATAAGTGCAGATTTTTCTTTCTGATACGTCTTTGGAGTTAAATTATTTCATTGATGAACTGTGGCTTGTCCAGTTGGCATACCTGGCAGATATGTTTGGCTGCCTCAATCAAGTGAATAAGAGCTTGCAGGGTGCATGTACCTCCCTATTCTTGATACGTGAGAAAACCACGGGTCTTGTAAAAAAAAAACTTGGGTTGATCATTAAAGAAATCAATGGTAGAAACACGCACTCCTTTCCATTGTTGGATGCTTTCTTATGTGAAAATGAAATTATTCTTAGTGGTGAATTGGCAACGAATATAAAGAAGCCCCTTGGGAGCCTAATAACAGATTTTAATAGGGGCTGATTATTTTATATGTAGTGAATTAAATTTAGGAGTAGTGAAAACCTAACTTCCGAATTTAAGATTAGAGACCCATTTTTTATTTACGACACCCTGCCAGAATTGAACTCCTTCCGAAAAAGACGAACTGATCGAGCTCTTTTGTGATGGAAGTCTCAGGCAAATGATCAAGAGGATGGATTTAACAACTTTTTTGTTGGCAAGAGAAAATGAACATCCTCTGATCTCAGAAAAGGCTGTACAATTCTTGATAATGTTTAAAACTACTTACCTTTGTGAATGTGGTTTTTCTTCTCTAATTTACAATAAAATAATAAATAGGGACCTGCAGGAACAAGTTGAATGTTGAACCTGATTGAAGACTTAAATTAACTAAATCGAAACCAGACATAAAAAAAAACGTGTGTTTCACTAAACAAGCACAACCTTCACACTGAAACAAGAATGTGAGTTGAGTAAATTAACAATATACTATACTTACAGCTTATATTGATTTTAAGTTATGGCTATTTTAAATAAAGCAATACATTAGTAATTGATTAGTGATATGAGTGCAAATAAACGTTAATTTCACCCCTAGGACCAACACATTACGTTTTATCATAGTGCATTTGGTTAGTGGTACATTTAATGCCCCGAATAAAAAATATTGGTACGTGATTGAAAAAGGTTGAGAACCTCTGTTCTAGCGCCATTTCCTCTAACCCTTCAAATAGCTCATGTCAATGCCCAGTCTCTCCTTGAACACAATACAGACTTCCAAGCAATACTCGCTCCATTGTCACTTCATGTAATATTGGTTAGTGAGAGTTGGTTGAAACCAAGTCTACCTTCCAGTCTTGTTAACTTAGATGGCTACCAACTGATCAGAAATGATAGGTGCGGGAAAGGAGGAGGGGGTGTTGCTATGTATGTTAAAAGTGAAATACGATGGAAAATAGTATCAGCAACCCTAAACACAAACTCAGCGAGACCAGAATATTTGATTGTAGAGTTGTGTGTTACACAAATAAAAATACTTGTAGCTGTAGTGTAACGACCTCCTAAACTCACACATATGACAGAGTTTGAAGCTGCTCTCAATGATAATGTAGCAAATTATGAACATGCAATTATTATGGGTGACTTCAACACGGACCTTCTCTTAAATAATAATGAAGCAACTAAGCTGATAGATATGCTAGCTTCTTGCACCATGAATATTTGTTCTTTAAATGCAACACACCATACACTGACGTCACATACTTAGCTTACCTGATATTTACGTCAAAACTAGATAGAGTTGTATCACCTGTCCCTGGTCTTTCCCATCACGATCTCATATATCTTTATAATTCCGTGAACCCTCCAAAATAAGAACCTAAATTAATCACATATCGTGATATATATAGTATTGATATTGAAGTATTAAACAAAGATGCTGAGATAATGCCATGACACTTGGTTTGTAGGTTTATCAACATCAGTGAAAAACTTGAACTATTCAACACCATGGTGTTACAGATGTACAATAAACATGCCCACATCAATACCAAACGAGTGGCCACACCTCCATACCCTTGGATGAGGAAAGACTTACTGATATTAATAAAGAGACGTGATGGAGCATGAGCTAAATTCAGGAGTAACTCTAAGAATAAACTACCATTTGTTGCTGAGAGCTTTCAACTGTTTAGAAAACTGCGCAATCAATGTACTCTGGAAGCACGTAAAGCAAAGATGAAGCACTCAATGAGTATTGCTGGTGGACACTCCTCTCCTAAACATCCATGGACAAAGCTGTATGATTTTGGTATTAATCATAAACAATTAAATCACTATAACTCCGAAATTTCACCTAATGACCTCAATGAGCACTTTGAGTGCCTACCTGTTGTTGTCTTAGATGACGAAACAAAAAAAACACAACTAACATAATTTCACAATCCATAGCAAGTGAGGTGAAGTTTTATTTTTCTTACGTCCATCCTGAAGAGGTTTATAAGTCTATTATGCGCACTAAATCAAAAGCAGTAGGTTTTGATGAAATAGGTACCCATATTATTAGTACAAAATTCTCCCAACTTAAACAGATACGTTCAATCACTCATTAATGACTGGACAGTTATCCTCTATATGGAAGTTAGCTCAAGTAATACCGTTTCCCAAAAAGTCACAGCCTGAATGTGTTGATGATTACCGACCAATCAGTATATTGCCATCTCTTTCCAAGACCTTGGAGCATATTGTAAAGAGACAGATTTATGAGCTTGTAAACAATAGCCACCTACTTACTGATTGTCAATCTGGCTTCCGGCCTGCACATGACACATGTACTGCTCTCATTAAGGTAGCTGGTGATATACGGCTTACCAGTGGCGTGTGGTCAATTCTGGACAAAGGGAAGCAATAAGGCTACATACAATAAAGGGGGTCTGATGGACTCTAGTTTAATAGGAAGTCCACACTGTTTTTTATATATTTAAAAGTATTATGAGAACGAAGGAAAGGGGGGTGACACAAACTATGCATGGAATAAAACAAAATAATTGGTGATCTTAGAAGTATTACTCAATCATTATATATTTCAATAATAAATGTGGTTTTGACTCAAATAATAATAATAATAATAATAATAATAATAATAATAATAATAATAATAATAATGGCCAATTTATGATTGCCAAATTTTTCTCTTGGTTTGTGGCCTACAAATGAGTATGACCTTTGGCCTGCCTTAAAATAGCTTTGAAACTGGATTTATTATACACGCCATTATCAATAGTAAATAGTAATGTCAATTATATAATTTTCCGCTAACCCAACCAACCGGTAATTACTATACACTTTCATAAAATTGGGTATTGAAACGTCAAAGTTTTTTTATATATACGTTGCTTGAAGAGAGAATGAGTCAAAAAACCGGGATGAAAAACAATGAAACTATGCTTTAAAATATTACTTATGAATTTTGACAGCACAGCCCTCCTCTTCCACCGCTGCACTTGTTGACGCACTCATCATTCTACTACTGTACGCAAACAAACAAACCTCTTCCCTTGGAGGATCAAACAAGCGGCAATATTCTGTAAAATAAAACTAAACTTACTGTGAATTGGTGATAAATACATTATTATATAATAGAGTGACAATGTGACAATAATTATATCTAGAAGCAATAAATATAGCTAAAAACAACCTAAAAAAATAATGTTTTAACAGTACTAAACGTACGATTATACACCAATCAAGATAGTAAACTTATGCGCTAACACTCGCCTAGGGAAACACTGCTTCCCTTTCCCCGATTAGAGCCGGACATACCCGAAAACAAACGATCTACGAAATAAAGAGCCAGATCAGCTGGCTGGCCGGTCAATCTGAGAAAGAACTGCTTGCTCTAAGAAAGAGTTGCTGGAAATGTTTCTAGCTAAACTGATTTGTTTAAACTTTATTTTTCTCTTATTTTCTTTATTCCCTTTTTAATTTTAGGGGAGCATTGATTCTATTGCTTCCATTGAATAAACGCCACTGCTGCTTGCGATGGATAAGCGATATGCAACAACACTAGTTCTTCTTGATTTCAGCAAAGCATTTAATAGTGTAGACTTTGACATACTTTTAAAAAAATCTTAATATGTTACTTCGCTTTCTCACCTATGTGTGTTCGTTGGGTGCGTTCTTATCTTTTCGGCCGAATACAAATGGTAGCTTCAAATCATGTTTAATCTTCTTGGCGCCCTGTTAAATCTGGTGTACTGCAAGGCTATGTTCTTGCGCCACTTTTCTCCTCTTTATTCATTAATGACTTACCTTCCTCACTTACGTAGGCCTACTGTAAGTATCACCTCTACGTAGATGATTTACAAATATACCTTTCTGATAGTACTGCGAACTTACCTGCCTTCAACTATAGATAAAGTTAATGTGGACTTGAGAGCAATCTCTTCATGGTCCCGATGTAACGGACTGCAACTTAACCCCACTAAATAACAAGCAATGCTTATTGGGACAATATCCCATATATGCTCTTATCAAAAATAAATAGCTCTACCCTTTCCAGTATTTTACTTAATAACAGTGTTATACCACTTAATACACAAACAAAGAATCTAGGCATATTAATTAATGCAAATCTCACCTGGACAAATATATTACCAAAACTTGTCAAAAAAATCTACGCTGCTCTTCAAACTTTAAAAAGGGTAGACAACTTTTTTCCTTTCTCTCTTAAAGTTATGCTCGTCTAAAGCTTGATATTCCCATACTTTGACTACTGTGACATTGTTTATAGTGACCTAACTGAAGAGCTTGCACAAAGACTACAGCGACTACAGAATACATTCATTAGATCTATTTACAATCTTAAGTACCAAGACCATATCTCTAAATATTTTGACAAACTGAAGTGGTTTCGACTAAATGAACGGCGGACACTTCATTCCCTCAGTCTCCTACACAATATATTACAAACTTCCTCACCGCATTATTTGCAACCAATTTTAAACTACTAAAAAATCAGCACCAGCTTAATACACGTGCTAAAAACTCTAGCCTTATAAGCATCCCTATTCACAAATCTGAGTCTTAATCCCGTTCGTTCACAGTCGCAGCGTCACGGGCGTGGAATGCGCTTCCTTACACAGTCAGGGACTTGACTGGGTTGGCTGCATTCAAAACCGCAATCAAACGGAATATTATTTCTAGGATAATCTAGATCTTCATTCTTTTGTAAACATTTCAAATAAAACTGTTTATAAGTAAATGCTGGAGTAATTGTATAAATGAAGGAATGAATGAAAGAATGGATGGAGGTAATCTAAC
The DNA here is from genome assembly GCA_902155825.1 of Timema genevievae. Lineage (NCBI taxonomy): Eukaryota > Metazoa > Arthropoda > Insecta > Phasmatodea > Timematidae > Timema > Timema genevievae. The sequence goes on from CABFWO010001836.1 coordinate 65,930, forward strand.
GATTATATTGGAAATTTTAGACAATCATTTTATATTCACTATTGTTATTATAAGCGTGTTTAGTATAATTGGTTAGGTTAAGACAAGGCCAACTAGCCTTAACGTTGCCAAAATGCTGCAAAATAAATAAAATAAATAAATAAAAGTAAATAAATGATGAAAACGAATGGAGTAATTTAAGCTATTCATTTGAGTTCCTCAACAATCCTACTCCCTCATTAATGCCTCCAAAAAATGGAGTTTGAAAAACAAATGTCAAAGGAATACTTCTACGAATTCTGAACACCAAACGAGGGTTGTTTAGTGTAATTCGCGTAGCAATTGATAAGTAGAGCAAAAGTTTAATTTCATAAACCATCCTTACATATTACTTCCAAAGTATCCCAGCTTTTATACCGCGGGTAAATCTCTTACCTGCCAATATATAACTTACCTGTCTTTTGTACTTCACTGACGACATATCCCCATACGACTGGTATTTTCCATGACAATTACTAAGTCCCAGGGCCAGACCCTTGACAGAGTTGGTGTCCCCCAAGGTTTTCAGTTCAGCCAGTTTTATGGTTCATGCAGCGGAAGCTGATGACGTCACTTCGTGACCAGAGCCACTCCGCTGCACACAACCGTAAAAACTTCGTGATGTAGCGTGTTTAAATACATCGTCCTACATGGTTGTGCGATACATCAAATATAGTGTTCTTTATGTACATATTCAGCACAGTTTGACGATTATAGCAATACTTTTTTTAAAGAATGAAATAATATTATCTATACATTAAAAAAATAAATGGTACGGCGCACCGCACAGACTTTCTCTCTCTTTCTATAAACTCGTAAGATTTCTGAACGGAATAATGTACATTGTATCATCACCACTCCACATAAGAACACGCATAAAATAATATACAATGATATATAATCAATGAGAAAAGAGGCGCATCTTTGTCCACCTAAGAGCATTTCAAACAGTTTAATGTCTTCCACAAGGGTCAACACTTCGTATTAAAATTTCGATTTCTGGTTAAAATTTTAACATTTTATAAGGTGTTGCAGATCTTCAAGTCATCGCATTGATATTTAATTATTCATTTATACATTTTGACCAATAAAAAATGTAAATATTGACTATTGAGTCTAAAATGGAGATAGATCATTGCTATGCAAACATTTCTCCTAAGAGATTTAAGGAAAAATAACATACTTTTTTAGATACTTATATTTAATTACTCTATGGCATTGGAGAATTATTGCGTTAAGACTTAAGTAGTATATGTTTACAACTAAAGCTCACAAAATTGTATTAATATATTTGCAAATATCTCAGAAACTGTTGCTTTTATAAAAATATATGTCAAATAAAAGTTTTTTATTTCTAATAGTCCTACAATTTTGCAATGATAAGTTGTTTAGTTTCTCAAATAGTTGTGGAGATACGGAAATTAACGCTTCTGTAAAGTACCCTAAAAATCATTTTCATAGGAAAATGAAAATAGCCAGTTTATTTATAATCTTAATCAACGCCTAGATACGAATTTTAATCAAAATCGTTTGAGCAGATTTTGAGAAAACCAAATTTTTCTCTTTTCGCCCTTCAGTAAACTACCCTTAATTTTAAGTTTTTATAGACACACAGACAGACGGCATTGCAAAGACTATTTTTTAGGGTTCGGGGGGTCATGAGACGTCGACATCCATCAACATTTCAGGTTAGTTTTTTTTACGGTCGCAATACTTAAACTTTAATGTCCAAAAAGTTAAAAAAATTATATAATTGCGTATAGATTGAAAGTTATTGATTTTATAAAAATATGTTTCGGATAAAATATCTGTATTATAAATATATATACATATTTGTAATGCTAAGTAATTTCATATCTCAAATAGTTTCGGAGCTATTATAAAAAATGTTAATTTACGCATCAGACCGGAGCCCTTAAAGCCATTTTGCCGAAATATTGAGAGTAGCCATTTTGTTTGGAATATTTATTAATGTTCATAAATGAAATTTAATCAAAATCGTTAGAGCCGATTTTGAGAAAATCGACTTTTTCTCTTTTTTCCCTTCAGTAAACTACCCTTAATTTTAGGGGTAGATATCCAATTCCAAAAACCCCTCGGGGCAACCCTATGAAAACCCTAGATATCAAGTTTCAGCTCAATCGGTAAAATAGTTTAGGCTCTAGTTGGAGGTACAGACAGACAGACAGACAGACAGACAGACAGAAAGACGGAAATTCAAAAACCACTTTTTCGGATTCAGGAAGTCATGAAACGTCAAAATTCATCAAAATCTCGAGTTCGATTTTTTTGACGATCACCATACTTTCTCTACCTGTAAGATAGAGAGAAAGTAATAAAATGAAACTGTACAACCTGAGAAAAGTAGTACTTAGCGAGGAAATGTTTTAATATTTAGTCAGGAAGTTTTCGTCAGTGGGAAAGTCTTGGATAATAGTTTGAATTTAATCCCTTGTTTAACTTTTTTTTTCTATACGATGGTTGGTTTTTGCAGGAATAATATCATTAAGTCAGCGATACGATAACTCAATTCTGCGCGCTGAGAGCTTACATCGTAGTAGGTCTGCGGCCACTCCAAGCTATTTTTACTACTCAAGTATCACTTCTATAATAAGACTCAAATAGCAAAAGCTAATATAATTGTTTTAATGAGGATTTAGTCGCATCGAGATACAATATTCTGAAAATTAAAAATGATACTCTTAAACGGGAATAGAAGCCGGGACCTTTATCTCAGTACGCCAATGTTTTAACCACTGAGCTATCCAGGAGTTGTACCATGCCATGGGTCATTCTTCACTCATATTTTAAGGCAGAGTCTATGATGGATTAAATAAAACAATTATTGTTATTATTTATTTAGTACATGGATTATTGCTATTATGATATATTTTATTATTTCAAATGAAGTTATAATTTAGCGTGATAGTAATATCCAAACTTGCTATTACAGAGTGTTTCGGATTTTTGTGTTGTCATTAATGAACAACTAAAAATTATTATATTTGAAAGCCCTAGTAACTAATCATTAAATTGTTATAAATAGTACATTATAATAATATGTACAATTTAACTATGCGTCCAAATAAAGTAAATATTAATCTCACAGTGAAGGACATGACTAGACAAAACGTAATACCTATTTTACTATTTGTGGATGAATATATTTAAATAGAAAAACATATGAATATTTATTAAACGTATTATCTCATTGTATATTGAAAAATAGTTGAATTACTTATATTAAAATCGTTTATGTTCTTTCGATCTTCTCGGTATTCCTAACATGTGGTATCACTATTTTATTATAACACAAGCACAGTTAACCAAATAAGTGACTATTTTTGTAATATTTTTTACTCGCTTTCTCTGTCCATCAAAATAATTGTCACCGTGTCTTTTTCTTTTCTCATTTTCCTGCATTTTATCATTTAAGAACTTCATTCTAATAACAATCCAGATTTTAATGTAAGATGAAACAACTTCCATTTGAAATGTAGGAAACATAGATGACAGTTTTTTAGCTAGAGTTTCCACTAGGTTTTGTTGCTTGTTGACTTACTCATTTTCATTAAACATTTTAAACTCACTTTCACACTCACCATTAATATTAGGTCATGTATCCTATGGTCCTACAAGTCCAGCCTGTGACAAAATGTCAAATCCAGGAAGATTCATTGATTGACACTTGATATGTACAATTTCCTAGGAACTGGTATTTACATTTACAGTGATATTAAAGCTGGATAAACTATTTGATAAATCCTGACATTCACCAGATTGGTAAAACTCTTAAGGGCTTTCTTTAGCCTTAGTGTTTGAAAGGAGTTGTGTCTTTCTGCCCCTTCACACTCAACATGGATTTTTCAGTTTTTTTAATTTATGACAAACTTTTACAACGTGATTGTCATGTTTCAGAAGGGCTAATAGAGGTGATATATCTATTTGAAAAACATCTTGAAGACAAAACTCTGTCTCGAAGAGCTGGTTCCTCAAAAAACACAAAAAACTTCTTTCTTGAGTCCGTAGGGTTTTAAGAGAAAGGCTTATCTACTGAAACATTAAGTTTATTCCATAAACCAAAATTACTTCCTCCCATGTCTGAAATACATGCAACAATGTCACAACCACATGCTTTAAGTTTTATAATAGCAGTATTTAATATTTCAGATGTTATTTTGTAGTCAAAGTCAACAAATATGGGTTGCTTCCAGTTAGAGAACTGTCCTCTCTCCATTATTACTTGCATTTGTTTGTAGGGACCTCAAATTTGATCGAACCTTGGATCATATTCGTATCCTTCTTTTATCTTCATTTCTCTATATTTAAGAACTGCAACTTTTTTCTGTTTTTAATTATTTTCCCCTCCTATCTTCAGTATGCGCATGCGCATCACGTCTTATAGAAATATTTGATGGATAGCAAGGGTAGAGGCCCAGTTTTTTTTAGAGTTGACAATCCTGATAGTAGATAGTGACTTTTTGTTGTTGTTGTAAATATCCATATGATTGTTTACCTAAATATCACTGAGTCAAAGAAACTGCCATTTCTTCATTTGTCCAATTAACTTTGTGTTTATTAGAAAGCTATAAATCCAACTGATTACTTTTAAAAGCGGTACATAGTGTTTCATAAATTTTTGATTCTTTAACTAATTCGGGACGTTTGTTAATTTTCAAAGAAATAAATGTGTTCCTGAACCTACGGATTCCCAAATATTTTAGTTTCAAAGCACTTGGTTGTTTCACTAGTTTGTATTTCAATATTTGGTTTTTCTTTTGTAATTCAAGATTTTTGTATTAATTTCAGTCTTACTCTCATTTGTTTAACTTGTTCTGACCCTTGTTTTTATAGACACAATTAACTACACCCTCCTTGTATGTTTTCTTCCTTTGTCTATCTATAGAAGAGTATATCACTTACTATTTGTTCATTCAATCCATTTTCATGCCTAGCACGACCACAATATGTAGCTACTGAACCGAAGCAACAAGCCAGCCGGGTTTGGTCAGGTGGAGGTCATGATCTGACGTCATAGCAGCGCTGCGTTCTCGGGGAAAACCCGACTGTAGGCCGGTATAGGGAACGAGCCAACATTATACTTTAATGACCTAGGTTGGTGTCTACCTTTCTACTCTAGTGGTCAGCCATGGCCAGCTAAAAGTCTGTTCAGCGTAGGAATTGTTTTATGAAAGGCCAAATCCCTACCAGAACTCTATTATATAGTAGGATATTGGTAGAAAAAAATACCTTTCAGAGAGTAATTCATACCGAGAATGGAGTATATATGTAGTCTTCTCAAGAGTGTGCCACACCATAGACATTAAATTGTTGCCAGTACAAAGTAAATTATCAAGGTGTTCTTATAAAGAACGAGCCAAAACTCTATTCCAAAAATGTAACATATCAATATTTTTTTTTCTATTTAAATTGAACAACAGAATATCTTCACCGAATTCATATCTTACTCTGCCGCAAGGGAGGATTAAAGCTTATATCAGATAACTAGGTTTGAATAACACCAAATGCTTGATCATAGTTAGGTTGAGAGAAAATCCCGTATAAAAATGTTGGCATCGATCTATAATTTCCCAAATCTTGTTTCCTCCGGGCCTTTTTTTTTCACGCATACCGATAACCTGACAGTCATGGAAACAAATCTCGCTACCTCCTATTATGAAACAATCTAACAATAGATCAAAATAACAGGGAACAATCTTGGTGATAATTCCGAAACCGTGCCTGTCGGGGACAGTCCTAGCCCCTATTTTTTTTTTTTTAAAAGAGAGAGAAAATGTGTGTGGTGCACCGCACCATTTATTTTTAATGCTCTGCTTCTTATTATCCGTCCGGGATATTCTCATATTTATACTTACAAGTGAGATATCACTTATTTTAGAGTGTGTGTACCCACATTTCCCTTGAGGGGGAGCAGGAAACTATCCCTCAGTACACCCTGCCAAGATTTTTGACCCCCGGCCTCCCCGTAGCTGTCAAACGAAAGGAGACGAGACTGACGCGCCCATCGGTGAGGGCCTTTGTTAGTTTCAGTCATTATTACTTATTTATGGAGATGTAGCGTATTGGTTTGGCAAAAGTATTTGTCACCATTGATCTGCGATCGGTGTAAGGAATCATGTCTGTCGAGCCCTGTTTATCAACTAATCCTAATCATATTTAAATGTGAGTTGGTCTTTGTCTGTTACTCTTTCCTGCAAAAACTAATACACCGATTGTGCTAGTAACTCGCTTGGCCGTACCGTATGACAGAGAAGACGCTAACACCCTTTAATACTCAATATATTTAAAATAAATTCAAGTAATAAACAATATCTTATTTAACTCTTGTTATTTATTTGTGTGATATGATCATAATAACATCTACTTTAGTTTGTTGACGTACTGCACGTCCAGTTGTGTCAACACTTTATTTAATTATTTCTACTTCCCAACTAAAAGAACTTTGAACTTCCTCAAACATTGTAAAACTCAACAAGATGACTGTAATTTATATTATATAACTATTGTGTATCTGTCTTACCTGTGCATAAGACAATAGTATCCATTTTACCAGATAGCAAAATTAACACGTTATTTTATTATTTGGAAATGGACTACAAATGCCCGTTGTAGAGTGGAGTTCAGTGGTGAACATTAGAACTAATTGAAAGCTAAGTTCCAATTTACGCCACCAGACTGAGCCTCTAGCACGTGGTGATTAAAATGTTTCTTTGAATTTTAATTTCCAAAGCGGGTGATTCGAACAATTTAATTCAATCTGTAAGAATACAGCTGGTTTTGTGTACTTTTTAATTTTTGATTTATTTTACTTTTGGCTGGATATCTCACTTACATTTCAAGTAATTACAAATTTTTAGCAAAGATTTCTGTGAAATGGATTCTATTTATTCCTTGAATTCGAAAGTTTTTTTCAAACGACGGGAAGTGAAAGTATCCCGGATAGTTGAAACTTGAATTCAAGGCTCCCAATTTTATTCTTTATTTGATTATTTGTTTTATTCTTTATAGAATTGATGAAGTTTTAATTCTCGGTCACTTGAATTAAAAATCGGGAATATCACGAGTGAGGATAGTGGTGATACATTTCATGAAATGGTCTTAAATAATAGCCAGATGTACGAGAAAACTACAGGAATGAATGTGGGAGTTGCCCAGAATTACCTTACCTGAATTACTTCAACCCAAAAATCACCAGTTAAAAGAGAAATAATTAAAATGTACGTCCACCATTATGTTTCAAGATATAAGATACCAAAAACCAATTTCTCAACTTTTTTTTAGCTTCCATTTATCAGATTTTTATTGCACCAACTTTTAAAGATTCTTAGGTAAAGATTAGATGTGACGGCCATCTTCAAAGAAAATGGCTGTTATATAACACTACTTTTCAACCCATTAAGTGCTCTATTTATGTATGTATTTTCATCCGTTGTAAACAATATATTCTCAAAAGGGTGTATTTTAATATATAAAAAATATCATTATTTTAAAAGTCTAATGTTAAACAATTAACTACTCTTATCGATCACTCTATCCAGATATCTATCTATCTATCTATCTATATATCATTGATTGGTATCCTATCATATTTTATCCCAGTTTTGGTAAAATGTGGGCTAATGTGCATGAAGTGTTTGGCATGATAAGGAATTCATGAAGTGACATGCGATGCTGCCTTTAAATGTCCAAACGGCTCCCCTCCCCTTTTCTAAGCTATTGGAAGCTGGGTTGTAGTGTATTTCAGTAGTTTACAAGTGATAATTCGTGGGGGAAGGGTGTCAAAGGGTCAGTTGGTCCCCCTATGAAAGTTAGAATATTAATATAAAAAACAAAATGAAAGTTCAAATTTTAGAAAGAAAATAAAACAAAGATAAATTATGCGATTTTTAAAAATGTTTTTACGCAAAGACACCTCTTAAGTCGGGTCCACACGTTCGTTATTCGTCCACGTTTAATAAATGTTTGATATGACTCACTCAAGTGTGGAATAAATATTCGTTTTCATGTACGAATATTTGTCGTGCATAGCTAATAACGAACATTGCTCCGCATAGAGACGGTAGACTACCACACATCAAAGAAGACTAATAATCACCAGAGAACAGTTCATCCATGAATACCGAATATAAAGTATGTGTGGACAGCAGGAGCGGCGGAACTGTAGGGGACTCTGCCCCCTGGAAATAATTTGACCCTCCCTGGCATAAATTCCACCCCGTGGATTTATTTCAAATCCTCTGATATTTTTGAATATGAAGCTGAAAGATGGCCTAAATCAAACTCCAAATGATTCTACTGTCAAAAATTTTCTGGAGAAGACTGCTTCAAAAAAATAGTTGAAAAAGAGCCACCCAAATAGTTTATAAAACCTATTTGATTTTAAAAAAATTGGAGAGGATGACCACGGTTTAAAACATACATAAGATCATATATGAATGAGAAACTATTAAATATCTTTAAACGTAAATCCAGCATTGTAAGTAACTATGTTAGTTATAATTATGATCCCTCTACGAAAATGTTCTGAATCCACCCCTGGTAGTTTATATCATATTTTTCCATCTTCTGTAAAAAAAATAATCACATATTATACAACACACAATTTAACATTTATTTTTAACACATAATAAAACACAGTTCGTGCAAAGAACGTGTAAAATTATATATTATTTAAACACAATTAATCTGCAGATGTAAATGGAGGTTTTCCGGCGCCTTCACCGTCTATAATCCATTCCCAACCAAGATATATAGCATCAGAGTAAAGGTGTATGTTTGTACACCCAGAAGAACAAGTAGGGTTTAAGATCTCCTCAGCTAGGATCAACATAAAGAAGGTCCTTCCAAGTTAGAATATACTGAGAAAACGTGAGAGATCAACAGACCCTCAACTTGGAACTATAGTCTTTGTGGCATGCAGATTCATTTGTGAGGGACAATATAGTTGAGAGATATTCTCTATGATCTTGAGTTGCTCGTTCGACATTGAAACTGATTGTAATGGTCTGGACCGGTTATTTTTAAATAGAGCTAACTTGTAATCCATTACTAACACATTGATCCCAGCACAGCTGGGCATGCAAATAAAGGTGTTGGTCTCGTTTTATCTGGTCAGGTTTTGAATTCCTGCCGGGTGTACTGGGGCTGATTTTCCATGGATTGTTTCTCAATCATCTCTGCTCGCAAATACGGGTATATTTCTTTTCAATTTTACCTTCTTGATTTCTACACTATTATTGCAAATAGATGCGGATCGTCTTTGTAAGAATTAAAATTCGGATCCCAAAATCCGTTTAAGTGTCACACATAGCACATATCTCCGAATTTTTAATTGGAGAGCAATTTTTTTTAAGTTCGTGTTGGATATTTAAAAAAATTTGACTAACCATAGCTATCCTAATTTTCTTACAAATGAGCATATCTGACGTATATAGAATAAGTTTCTAGATCTTCTTGCACGTATTCATACCTCAATTATAGGTTATTTGGAGCTGTCACTTTTTATAGATATTATCACCACCCATAAAATAATACTAATCATTTAATAAAATGTCATCAATGTTGACCAAAAGTAGTTTGTCTGCATTGTATAAACGGTGTTCTAAATGTCTATTTAGGAGAAAATTAAGGTATAGCTAAAGTATGCTTATTAATTAAATACAAGTTGAAAGTTAGTCAATTATTTAAATCATCAAAAAAATGAGCTCATCTAGGCTTTTATATTATCAACTTAATATTATTGATTTTGTATTCACAGTATGAAACATACGTTAGTATAAACAGTGACAATCTATCTATCTAGTTTACTGGAAGAAACGCGTGAATTAATGGAGCCAAAGCTACTTAAAGAGAATGTATGTCTTTCCAAATGGCTAAACAAACCTTCAAAATTTTAGAAACAAATTTTTACATATTTAAAATAAGAAATGATTCAACCTTAATTACTTGATATTTCAGCATAGAAAATAGCAAAGATAGCAAGTAGTGACGTCACATCAGGAAACGATACCACCTATCAACAACATACATTGTTTTCCTCCTAAATATTTACAATCAGTAAGTCACAGGATATTTTAAAATGCGTCACTAGATGACTCATGTTTACTTACTTTTCACTAACGAATCTCAAATATAAATAGTGGCTCAATGTCACTTACACATGCCTAATATATTAACGTTGTGGAAGTAGTCATTATGTTCTGGTTTTAACGAGCTAAGAGATTTTTAAAACGGAAACTATGGTAAGCAATCATGAAGTAATGATTTATATAAGAATATCACTGCATACATGATATAGTCGATTAGCTAATTAAACTAAATATAAGGGAAAGTCTGGTGGTAAGGCGCATCTTTTCAAAAATAGCTATAACACGTAACACAATGAAGAATAAAATGTAAAAAACTTAATTCCTCACTAAATATATAAATTGAATATAATGAGAGAAGTAAATATATTCACACACTTTTTTTTTTAACACAAAAACTAACGTTTTGTTTATTGCCATATCCCCCCCTCAGGGTGGGTGGTATGACTCAAGAGGTGCGGGAGATATGGCTTATGGATAATCAAGTAGGAATGAGAAATTAAAACATAAAATTGAATGTAGCATTAATATAACCTAATCCTATTAGTAGCTCCTTGATTGCTGCTACGTATTCATTAACATTTCTTTGCACTATGAATATTGTCCTTGCACTAGAAATACATTGCAAATTAAAGCACTGTGAATATATAAAATGAACTACACAAAATACTAAGATATAAGTTTAACAACCATTTGAATGTATTTTATTTTACTTCTTTAGCTTTTTATTTTTATTTTCAAGTCTGCTACATAGGCCACATTTATCATCATAAATTGTGCAGCTTTCATGTAACCATCTATTGCACCGCATGCACTTGATCCAGTCTGAGTTTTAAGTGGTCTTTTCTTAATGTTCGAGACATTTGACACACAACCATTTTCGTCATCCGAAACGCATCCATCACTCGAATCCACGAGTACTGGATCTTAATCTTCGCCATCTATGGATGACTCCCGAAGACGTTTCTTGGCTGGATTATTTTTCAATGCAGCTGATTTCTTATGCTTCTTTCTTTCACCTTCTTGTTTATTAATATATGCATCTCGTTTCCTTTGTTCAGATTTTTCCTTCCTTCTCTCTAGTGCACGTTTTTTGTTCAACTTTGATGAAATCACTTTAGATTCGGTGAGCAGCACTGCTGATTGCTTTGTTTTGGATTGTTTGGGTTGACCACTCTGGACAGAAGTGTTAAAAGTAAAATTTGAATGGTCCGAAAAACGTCCTTTCGAGAGGTTTCAGGTAGTGCGTGGTGTGACTTGGCAAGCATAAAAGGAGAATATCACTATCCGCTGCTTTCTGCAACATTTCGGGGGAGTTCACGTGTGCCCCATGTTCATCCAGGATAAGAAAACACGTGCCTGATTTCTTCCGAGGTATGAAATGATTCTCATGCCAGTCCATGAATAAATTTGAATTTACATAGGCCGATTCTTTCCTTTCAGACCAAACTAGTTATTTATTAACCCCTTTGAAAATGTAGTAAGTAGGTAAGAAGGAACCTTCAGCATTACAGCAGGCAATTCAAGTGATAGTTTCACCTCATTCGGTTGATTTACGTACATGAACCTCCTTGCTGCCACTAATTGCGACAACCTAACCCTGATTCATTGTTTAGCTGCAAATCTGACTCATTCATGTTATAAATGTTGCCTGGCTTGTCTATTAGTTTCTTTCCTGTCAGTGTTCTTTTCATCACCTCAAAATATTCATCAACTTTCTTGGCCTTCATGTAATCAGCCCGAGCATTTGAAACTCCCCTTGCTTTCCACACACTTAATAATAGGTTACATTTGGTAAAGGATCTGAACCAATCTCAACCAGCAGTTTTTTTTTAGTTATCATTGAATTTTTGTTTCAGACCCATGAAATTTGCCAAATTGTATGCAATCATTCGTAAAATTTTTCTGTTGGGGCAAATACTTCTGCTTTAATTTTTCGTATATGCTCAACTAATTTTCTTTCTGTGTTTAAGCCTAAATATGGGGGTTGACCTAGGTGACCCTTTCCTAAATTTCCTGTAGCCAGTCTGTGAAGAAGGGTTTTTCCTGGATTTTACTTTCCCTTGGCACCCACCTTATTAGTATTTTGTATTTTGTCTAATCACACTGCTTTTACGGCTTTGTCGAGTTCTTCTTGAGTTCACATAGCTCTGCTACTCTTACGAGGGCCGTACAATGTGGGAGTGATTGCAACGTACACTGAAAAAAATACTTATGTTACTTTTCTAATATAGAATTCCCATCAGCATTTTAAGCTTGGGTCTTATTTCCTCTATGAATTCCTATTTAAAAAAGTGCGTCGTATCTCCCTTGCCAAAATGCGTTGTATCTACAAAAACAATTGGAGATATGACGCACTGGTTGCCAGACGCACAAGTTGGCGAGCAAGCGTGTGCTTTGTTCTGAACACTTGACTAACTAACCCTCTTTCAACTGTAAATGTTGATTCAGCAATCACTATAATCTTTCCAGCACGATATAAATATAGCTGGATATAGTGTGAAACTTAGAGCGCTTAACTCTGACTGTTTCCGACGAATATGAAGGATGGAATCGAAGAATATATTTATATTCAAACAAAAATTCTACACACGCCACTTCAAGCCAAAACGTTCTTAACTAGACTGTCTGCGCGCGCACATGTATCGTGTACCCAGAATTCCAGAGGTGCGTCATAACTCCCTCCACGTCATATCATCCGACTTTCCCTTAACATTTTAAGATAGGAATGTAAGGAACATGAGAAAAGGCCAGTGTTTTTGCAGTTTTTATAGAAAAACTTTCTTTAGCCAAAATAGATAAAATATTGCTCCATCAGAAACATAGAGTTCAATTTTCGTTTCGTGATGATACAAACAGTTCTTTAATATCCATCATAGGCATAGTGGCATTAGATGACAAACTTCTTAAATGAAGAGAAAAAATTGACATTTAATTCCAGGACACCCTTGAAATATATTCAAGAGATGTTGAAGTCACCATGTGAAAAAAATTAGAAATTATTTTTGTATTGAGGTAATATTTGATTTATTTTAACTAAAACTAGTTTCTATACAAAAACTGCAAAAACTTTAACATTTTCTCGCATTCCATAAATTCCTATCTTAAGATTAAAACGTACTTACATCTAAAATAGAAGAACACTGTACATTTGTTTTGTAAAAAAATATGGGATTACGTTTCACCTTTTAGCTACTACTCTCGAAATGGTACTGTATACATTAGTAGCATTTATAATCAATATGTTTATACATAAAAATCACTTTAATATCCCAGAAATCAAGAAAATGTTTTGATCGCCTTATTTTCGGGATCTAATTAGCATACTAATTTTCCCCCTCGTGCGAGGTCTGCGCTCGTGACAACAATGAAAAAAACACACTAAAATTATATTTTCTTTCAATATCTCCTTTTAAGTTAGTTTCAAACTAAAAATAGTAATTATAATAACTAAACAGAATCAAATTTTCTATAAAAATGTTCATGGGCATATTTATCATAAGATGGTTAGTTTTGAAACTACAGCTATAGCCAGGTCCGCGTTCACTACAACAATGAAAAAAAACACGCTAAAATTATATTTTAATTCAATATGATATTTACATGATATTTAATTGTAATTATTTAAAAATAAAGAATGCATTAATCACCAAATATTCCTGGTTTGGTATACCAAAAAACTGATATTTATGAGTTATTTCTAGTATTTATACTCGTTTATACACCACCGTAAGGTAGAGTATATGGTGCGGGTTTTTTAGCGTCATATCCCCTGTAGGCCTAGCCACTACAATTTTTTATTTTGTCTTTACTAATTTGGAAATTGAGGGTTGACAAATTTCCTCCTCCTTATCAATTCTCGCAATGGTGTCTCCCGTGTGAAAGTATTTCATTAGCTGAATCAAAAACCTCGCTGTTCTCTTCGGTCATTATGTAGGCCAGTTGAACATCGATATCATAGTCCTATTAAAAACTCTCCTCTACGTTTTCAATGTTTGTGCACAAGTGTCCCGACAATTTATGCAAATGATAGAACATCGTAGTCCAACTTTTTTACAGCTGCAAGCTCCTTTACAGCCTTTAGTACATTTGCAGGATATGGTCTTTAGGATCCTTTTTGGAGCTGGATCTTTAGTGGTGGTAGTGGGAGGCAGGCCAAACTTCGTGTCCCTCCAACCCCAATCTTGTGATTTCCATACCATTACTAAACTGGGTGGTACGTTCAGAACGAATGCTGACGTACAGCTGCCAAAATAGGAGATGAGATTGAACGTATTTTTTGATTAAGATTGCGCGAATAATGGGAATCTTAGATCGTCTAACGAGTTTTCACTTCTCAGGTGTCCATTGAGGGCTGCAATAAATTGCTATCCTTCTGTGTCTATCACATATGGATGTGTATCTGGATCTTTGAAAATCTGCACAATTTTCTGTAGATTCTTGTCTATCTTCAATAGTTTAAAACATTTTAATTTACCCTGCCTGAAAAATGTGGATGTTGTGTCACAGAAACTAAATGCTTGTGGAAACAAAATATTGCCCTTCAATACTTTGCGAAGTTGGAGCTGCTGGAAGAAAACACTCTTTAGTCCGTTTTCCCTTTGCTTGAGTTCATGAAGTAAATGTTGGAGTGAGATGGTGCTGGTGTTCTAAGTAGCACCAACATATCAATATCTTCACCAACTATCATAACACAATTGTAATCAAGTGGTATATCAATAACTGTGATATTGATAATGAGAGAATCAGCATCCTAAACAGCTTGTTTAACAATAAAAAACCCATTTTTGAGATTCCTACGTAACATGAAGATGAGGTGTTTTATTTTTTTTAGCATTTAAAATACTAGGAACTTCTCTTGAAACATAGTTGCTGTCATTGACACGTCGAGCAGTACATTAACCATCGTATGTATCTTCAATCATCGTAAATGCTCAGTTAATTTTGTGCTTTTGGCTTCTTCTTCATATCCGTCAAAAACTACGATAATCTTTCCTTTATAGTATTTATTAATATACTCCACATACTTTATTAGAATCGAAATAACGTCTCGTTTTGATGCCACTACACGGTTAAGAATAAATTTGCCATGTACATCGTGATTTCCATTTTCAAAATTTACTTCGAGGAGAAAACTATTCATATGAAACAGATTTTCTTGTTTTTCTCATTCCTAATTCCTCAAAGAGTGAAATTGGATAGGGAGTCAGTTCAAACTGAAAATACTGCTGCGACTATTTATCCAATTATTTGGCCAGGGAAATTCTTTGAAAAAATATTACAGGGTCGATTGGAATGTTCTCATCATGTGTTTTGTTTTTGAGGTGACTGCTTGGAGGGGCACCACTCTTTTTTTGAAATGAAACTTTACATTATTGAAGTTGTTGCCGATTAACTGTGATCATTGAAGATAGACCAAATTTGTAGCAATCAATATTTTCATCTCCTTATACTCCGGTACTTATGGACATTACCTTGTGTCTAACTGAAAAGGGATGTTGAGATAAAAACTAGTACAAATATTTTTGAACGTTGTCATAATCCTTTGATAAGCCTAGATATGATATCCTAGCCTCCACAAGTTGTTCTGTGGTAGCAAATGACCCTTGGCAAATTTCTTCAATTTTTTCTGATACCTCCATAATAATAGGCATTGTGAGAATCCATTTTGTCGGAACACTATCAGTAATGGATTAGGCCCACAGGAGAAACGAAACAAAATAAACGCACCATATAATCATGGTGGTGTGCAAAAGAGTATAAAAACTAGATATTACTTAAAAAATATTAGTTTTTTAGCACACCAAGCCATGAATATTTGGTGATAAATCCATTCGTTATTTTTCAAACATTACAATTATTAAATATCATGTAACGTTGGAACTAGGAAGTGAGATAAGACAAGGTAAAGCAATAATTCGGTGTGTTTGCATGAAGATGCTACGCTTCCCATGGCTATAGTTTCGAAACTATACATCGCACGATAAATATGCTAAGGAACATTTTTATATTAACTTTAGTTCGGTTTAGTTAAGGTTATAACTATTTTTACTGTAAAACTAACTAAACTAACAAACTAAAACTAACTAAATTGAAAGAAAATATAATTTTAGAGTGTTTTTTTTTATTAATGTAGTGAACGCTAAGCTGGTTATGGCTATAGCTTCGAAACAATCCATCGTATGATGAATATCCTAAGGAACATTTTTATAGGACATTTGATTCTGTTTATTTATGGTAGTGAAACTCATGACTATTTTCAGTGTAAAACTAACTTAAAAGAAGATATTGAAAGAAGATATAATTTTAGCGTGTTTTTTCCTTTGTTGCGGCGAACGCAACCCTCACACGAGGGGGAAAACTTAGTATGTTAGTTAGACCCCCAAAATAAAGCTATCAAAACATTTTCCAGCTTTCTGGGATTTTCTTACTTTCTCTCTATCTTATAGGTAGAGAAAGTATGGTGATCGTCAAAAAAATCGAACTCAAGATTTTGATGAATTTTGACGTTTCATGACTTCCTGAATCCGAAAAAGTGGTTTTTGAATTTCCGTCTGTCTGTCTGTCTGTCTGTCTGTACCTCCAACTAGAGCCTAAACTATTTTACCGATTGAGCTGAAACTTGGTATCTAGGGTTTTCATAGGGTTTCCCCGAGGGATTTTTGGAATTGGATATCTACCCCTAAAATTAAGGGTAGTTTACTGAAAGGAAAAAATAGAAAAGGTCGATTTTCTCAAAATCGACTCTAACGATTTTGATTAAATTTCATTTATGAACATTAGAATATATTCTAAACAAAATGGCTACTCTCAATATTTCGGCAAAATCGCTTTAAGGGCTCCGGTCTGATGCGTAAATGAACATTTTTTATAATAGCTCCGAAACTATTTGAGATATGAAATTACTTAGCATTACAAATATGTATATATATTTATAATACAGATATTTTATCCGAAACATATTTTTATAAAATCAATAACTTTCAATCTATACGCAATTATATGAATTTTTTAACTTTTTGGACATTAAAGTTTAAGTATTGCGACCGTAAAAAAAAACTAACCTGAAATGTTGATGGATGTCGACGTCTCATGACCCCCCGAACCCTAAAAAATAGTCTTTGCAATGCCGTCTGTCTGTGTGTCTATAAAAACTTAAAATTAAGGGTAGTTTACTGAAGGGCGAAAAGAGAAAAATTTGGTTTTCTCAAAATCTGCTCAAACGATTTTGATTAAAATTCGTATCTAGGCGTTGATTAAGATTATAAATAAACTGGCTATTTTCATTTTCCTATGAAAATGATTTTTAGGGTACATTACAGAAGCGTTAATTTCCGTATCTCCACAACTATTGGAGAAACTAAACAACTTATCATTGCAAAATTGTAGGACTATTAGAAATAAAAAACTTTTATTTGACATATATTTTTATAAAAGCAGCAGTTTCTGAGATATTTGCAAATATATTAATACAATTTTGTGAGCTTTAGTTGTAAACATATACTACTTAAGTCTTAACGCAATAATTCTCCAATGCCATAGAGTAATTAAATATAAGTATCTAAAAAAGTATGTTATTTTTCCTTAAATCTCTTAGGAGAAATGTTTGCATAGCAATGATCTATCTCCATTTTAGACTAAATAGTCAATATTTACATTTTTTATTGGTCAAAATGTATAAATGAATAATTAAATATCAATACGATGACTTGAAGATCTACAACACCTTATAAAATGTTAAAATTTTATTCAGAAATCGAAATTTTAATACGAAGTTTTGACCCTTGTGGAAGACATTAAACTGTTTGAAATGCCCTTAGGTGGACAAAGATGCGCCTTTTTTCTCATTGATTATATATCATTGTATATTATTTTATGCGTGTTCTTATGTGGAGTGGTGATGATACAATGTACATAGAGAGAACATTTCCTGACTTTTATCTTACACAAAAATTAAAATCTACCTGACTAAAAACCATATTGAGATGAATAATAATAGTTACTAAAATATCAATACTAAATTTATTATGAATAATTATATTTGAAATGAAATATATATATATTTACAGTACATTGGCTTTCCCACCCAAATAGCACAATCTTTCTTTCAGGTGGGTAGATCCTTTTACATCACCTCCTTGGTGGTGTTTTATGCTGCATTCTGTGGACTCATCTCCTGTCAAGATGATAGCAATGGTACCATTGTGGATACAGGTGTCTCATCATCTGCAAATGTAACACTAGCTACACCAGTCGTAGATGAAACACCAACTCAATATGAAACATCAGCTACGGATGAAACATTAACTCCAGACGAAACACCAGCTACAGATTATACATCAGTTACAGATTTAACACCTTTTACAGATGTGTTGATCGCCACAGATAGAATTCCGCCACCTATCAGAAGAATCAGCCCCTGCAAATGTAGACCATGTCATCGTCAACCTTTTCCAATGGATGTGTTTGATGGTCCTCGCCCAAGAATGTCCTCTTACCCTAGGGAGAGATTTGATGATTCCTCTTCGCAAGAAGAAGAAGAAGAAGAAGAGGGTGACCAAATGATGTATCAACAATTTCTAGAATAATTATCCTTCCATCCGTTTTTGATCCATTAAGAACGTGTCAATGTTATTGTTACTGTCCTATATACTATCAGGAACCTATCAATATTGCTTATTACATTTGTAGAACCATCTGGATAAATAAATTATTAACAACTCAATAATTTTTCGGAATAAATTGGCGTTTGGATTTAAAATGTGCATTACATTTTTCAGTTTATTTTAATACGAAGATTAATTTTTAGATGATATACCATAAATAAAAGACATATAATATATTCCAAAGCTTTAAAAATTAGTTCTTAAACCTTAATAATACCTATAATTTATTTAACAAGATATTTTACTAGCCTTTGGGCACACCAGGTCTGACACTACTATACCTAACATTTTAAAATAAAAGCTAGAACATTTTAAGCCAGTAAAATAGAAGATCAAAAGAGGTTAATCTCCTGAAACTTGGAATGTATATTAATACTTGCGACCTGTTATATTATTATTAATACACATTCGTAGTAATATATATTTTTTCTAATATATATATATATATTAGAAAATAAATTTTTATATTTTATCATACTGCACGAGAGCACGAGAGCAAATTCTAAACGTACCGACCAATTGGTCACACTGTGTGGTTTTCGGAAATTAAAGCAAACGGATTGTTGCATTACGCGAAGGTTTTGAAACAAAGAAAATACATATTATTATTATTAATGTTAGTGGGAGAAAAATTATATTGGCAAACCGAATAAGGGTTTTATAGCTACGTGCCGAGACACTACTCTATGGGGGGCTGGGTGAGAGCCTCCTAAACCGCTGTTTTACATTTATCGCTTATCCGAGCAGGGCTTTAGGACTTCGGTGGCACTCTCCAGGGTCGATGACGTAATATCCAATCCCCTGGATAAGAAGATTGGTGGCACTGGGAAGTCTGTCGTAGAAAGGCTGAGCCAGCTTCCGGAATTGGTCCTTGATGGTAGGCATCTACAGGTCACGAAGCAGAGTCACATTGTGAACGTACCAAGGTGCGTCCTACACCTGCTCTGGAATGCCTACATCCTCCTCATATACTTATCCTCCACGTGGCCCCGAGCGGGACACGTATAGTAGAGGATTGGCCTGAGCAACTGATTGCACAGTGTCAGACCATTCCTTGTAGACAGGGTGCTACGCCTAAATACACTTTGATTGACTTCAACCAAATAGATTGAAATTCTGGTAGTCCTAAATTCCGGATAATTTAATAAGAGGGCCATTAGAGGTATTCCTTTCCCCCTTTCTTGAGTTAGCCACAAAAAAAAGTGCCCCATCAAGCTTGGCAAACAATTACTCTTTCACTGTTCGACGACTATTCAGAGATTCAGGAACTAAACAATTACATTTTAGAATTATTTTTTCCAGCCCCTGTGGCTTTTCCAACTACAAACTTTTTGGCTAGTTTAGTCACACTTTTACAACTACCAAGACACTTTAAAACTTACATTCTTTCCATAGGTGTGTCTACAGAAGGGCCCATGTAGGCCCCCTTTTTGTAACGTCAAATATTGTGTTCAATGAGGCAGGCACACACACACACAAATGTAAGAAATAATTAATTACTTAATGTGAGAAGGATGCATATAATTCTTATTATAATTAAAATATAGCTCTAAATAACTTCTAGAGGCATCTGATTTGATCACTCCTAATAAAATATAAAGATATGGAATTTTAAAAAAATCCGGGAGTGAACTACTCTAAATAGCTTCCATAAATAAAAGCTAAATGGAAATATATTCTTATGAAAATACTCAGGGTCAGTGGTGGTGGAGCCGAGGGGTAAGGGGGGCACTGCCCCTGGGATAAATTATCCCCCTGGAAAGAATTTACGCCCTCCTAGATAAATTTCAAATCCCCTGACAATATCAAATATTAAGCTAAAAGATTGCTTTAAATAAATCTCCAAGTTATTTCTAGCTGTATTAAATTTTCAAAAATTGTCTGGAGAAGACCACTCCAAATAGCTTCTAGAGTCGTGTATCTATAAGAATAAAATCAGTCGAGGAGCACTCTAAATAGCTTCTAGGGCCATCTAAATAAATAAATAAATCCAGGTGAGGGCCACTCCAGATAAGTTTTAGATTGTTGTAATTTTGAAGAATTTTCTTGCGATAAGCATTACTAATAGTTTTTGAAAGTCTTTAATTTTTAAAAATTGGCCTGTAGAAGATCACTTCAAACATCTGCTAGAGGCATCTACTTTTTTTAAAAATCCAGAAGAGGGCCATTTCAAATGGCTTCAAAGCAGATCCAATTGTCAAAATATTGCCGAGCAAAGACCACTTCATATAGATTTTAAAGGCATCTCATTTTCAAGAAAATTTCAGGCGATGGGCAATCTAAATAACTTATAGAAACAACCAAATTTAAAAACATTTCAGGGGGAAGACCCCTGGAAATAGCTTTTAGAAAATCTAAATTAAAAAAACTCCGGGTGAGGACTTTTTAAATTGGCTTCTAGACTCTAGAGGCATCAAAATTTTAAAAATTTCCAGGATGAGAAATAATTCAAATAGCTTCTAGGAAAATCAAATTAAAAAAAAATCGGATAGAGGACTATTCGAAACAGCTTTAAAAAGAGTATAATTTCTGAAGATTTAGTTAAGGACCACTACAAACTAGTAACAGTGAGAGTGGGGTGTGATGTATAGGGGAAGTTATTGCCTCTTGTGGAATAAATTAGATGTATTTCCCACCTCCTGATTTCCTCGAAATTGAAGCTGAAAAAATTACATAAAACTACAAATAGCTTCTAAGGGTTTTCAATTTTCTTTTAAATGTGTCAGGTAGAGCACCACTCAAAATAGTTTCTAGAGGTATCGAATTTGAAAAATTTTCTGTGATGGGTGCAAATAGATTATAGATGCAAATAAATTTGTTTCTAAATCAGGAAATAACAACTCCAAATAGCTTCTAAAAGTATACAATTTAAAAAAATGTCAAGGTGAGTATATAATTCCAAATAGTATCTAAATATATAGAATATTTTTAAAAAAACTGTTGGAGAAGACCACTTTAAAATCTTCTAGAGGCATCTAGTTGTCGACCAAAAATAAGGTCACTCAAAATGGTTTCAAGGGGCATCCAAATTTCAAATATTTCTAGGGAGGACAACTTTAAATACATTTTAAAGAAATCCAATTTTTTTTTTTAAATTCAATATGAGAACTACTCAAAATAGCTTTTAAGGACATCTAATTCTCAAAAATTTGCTGAAGGAGGACCACTCCAAATAACTTATAGAAGCGTTCAACTTTAAAAAAATTCTGGAGAAGACTACTAATAAAAACAATTCCATATTGAAAAATTGCAAGGAGGATCACTCCAAATAGCTTTTAGGGACATCCAATTTTCAAACATTCATCGGGGAAGGATGGGAAGTTAATTCCCCTAAAATATGCTGGGTTTTTTTGCTTCCCCCCCCCAGCCCTCTAAACAAATAAGGTTCCTTCACCACTCCTCAGGATCATCACAGAATTTGAACATTCTCAATTGAATCTCTAGACTGCTATGAACATTTAGAGCACAGCTTTTGATGATACTTATTTCGATGAGACTTAAAGCAAAACTTTAAAGACATTTGAGGAAATTAATTAAAAATCATATCAGTTGAACAAATACCAGTATTTTGATGCTAAGACCACAGCTAGGAAAACAAATAAATACTTTTCAGAAATAAAGAAATATGAAATTCATGTAAATGTGTCAATTCCTTATTTTAAGGTATTGTTAATCGATAAAAAAAGTTACAACCTAAGATAATATGTTTAAATTTGACATTGAAATGGGTGATTTCAGTTTAATCAAGTTTTGTTATTTGTTTTAAGGAATTAGAAAGAGGAATAAGGTTTATTTTTTTTAAAAAATATGCGTATTTTAATACACTTTATAATAACCTTGCACTTTAAGGACTGGTTTCCAAACCATTGGTGTGGAAGATGAATTTTTGCAATTTATCAAGGTTACCAAAGACAGGACAAGACGTCACAAACAGTCGAACAAATGCGACAACAACTAGAACAGGCTAAGTCAAAATATGACGAAGTAGTGGAAAAAGGGACGCTGATTACTGCTGGTGCCTTGGTATTACCTAGTACAAGCATCCAGAATCAATTAATGGACTATGTACCCACCTTCAGTGGAAATAATGATAGGGTGCATGCAGAACAATTTTTGAAAAAGATGGATAGACTTTTTGAAAATAGTAAACTCACCGAAGCACAAAAAATAGCATTTTTTAATTCAAAGTTAGTAGGTGAAGCTGAAGTGTGGATGAATAGTCACGAGGCTGACTATACATCCTATGAAGCAATAAAGATAAACTTTCGTAAAAGATTTTGGTCCATGTATAAGCAGGACAAGTTAGTAAATAATATTTTTACAGGCCGGTATGATCCACATAGAGGGCCTATGTGTGAATATTACAATATATATGCCATGCAGGCAGGGAATTTGGACATCCCTATTGATGAAGAAAGATTAGTAAATCAGTTATTGCATCACTTTCCACGTGAAATACAAGATGCTCTTATAGCTGCTAGAGTAAAAACTAGTGTTGAAATGAGAG
This sequence comes from Timema genevievae, assembly GCA_902155825.1. Lineage (NCBI taxonomy): Eukaryota > Metazoa > Arthropoda > Insecta > Phasmatodea > Timematidae > Timema > Timema genevievae. The sequence continues at coordinate 89,227 of CABFWO010001836.1, forward strand.
AAATTCTAGAACTATTTGACGAGCGCTCTAGGAGAGAAAGGTCAAGGCCACACATGCAAGAGAGCTCATTTCAAAATGGAGGAAACAAATTAAATAGGGACAATAGAAATAACCAGGCAAGGCCTATCCGGAGATCGAACCAGGAGCTGAGAACTAGAACCAGGGAAAATTCCAATAATCAGGGTAACAATTATAATCCTAATCAAAAGGGAAATTATTCTAATCCTAATTACAAGGGAGATTTCTCTAGGTCACCAGGAGACAGAATAAACGTAATTCAAAGAAAAGTATTTACAGGTAATGGTAGTCAACAGAGAAATCAGCTGATGGGCATAAGCCATAGAAAAAATAGAAGAACACCAACAACAACTGAGTAGGTATTCTTTAAAGCCCCATGTCAATGTTAGTGAAGAAATTGGACAAAACTGTCAAAAAAATGGTCAGATAAGACATTTAGTTGCCTGACAATGACATTCACTAAAGTTAAAGAAAGAACCGTTGTTTTAGGAAACCGTCAGAAAGAAATTTCATTTAAATGTCAAAATAAAGAAAGTTTCATATCATATTATTTAAATTTGTAAAAGTAGACAAAAATCAAATTTATAGGTGTTCAGATTCAAACCCGATGTCTGTACAAAAAAAGAAACGCACCTTATCTTGTAACTAAAATACATCTCAGGTTTATTGTTATTAGAATACTAAGTGTACTTCCCAAAAAAATATGATGATAAAAAAAAGAGAGAGAGAAAATAAGTAAGAGAGACGAAGAACAACCCTAGTCAATCATATCCAACCTAATCCTCAAAGAAAAGGGTTCCTTTGACAAAGAAGTAAGTATGAAGTAAACGACTCTAATAGCCAGTTAGGCATTTCAAATTTTAAATAGAAATAATAACGAGAAATTTACTTCTTTCTTTCACCCTCTCACACACACTCTCTCTCTCTCTTTGTTTAACCATATTGTTATAGAAAATAAAGTTGATTTTTTATGTATGATTCTTAAATTATATAATTAATATTGTAAAACTTTAAGCATAATTTTAATGAAATAAGACCAATAAATTAACTAGTTTTAGATTGTATCAATATTGAATTATATGTGTTGTAGTAAGTTACTACTAATGTATTAAACAAGGAAGATGAATATTGAATTCTTTGTGTTGTATTAATAATGTACAGTATTAACAAGGAAGCATTTCAATGTTACTATAGTAAGTTGTGTCATCTTTAGTAGACAATATGTGTTTAAATAAGTAATAATAATAATTTCTCAAAATGTTTCATAGGAAAGTAGTGTAATTCATTAAAAGTATATTAAGGGTAATGATATTAAAAAGATCGACTCATTAGTATCAATCGGTAAATTTTAAAGATAGAATTTAAATGCAGTATCAAACAAGGGTCAAGCTATGAACTTAATAAAAAATGTTGAGGTTAATAAGAAAATTTATAGGCCAAGGATTGAGAAGAGTACTAAGAATCTTTGATACATAGTTAAACAAAATAATATTATGACCAATCTAAGTGATCGATATGAACTAAATTAATTTGTTTACGACACCCAGTAGTCTAATGATTGTTCATAGTAAAGTAGCATCATAAATGCAAAGTATCTAAATAAAAGGAGGTATGTTTTATATTCACTTGGTATGGATAGGTAGGTATGTCAATGGCATGAATTATAGACGTAGATCTTAATATCGAGTCTTCGTGGAAGGTACACCAGTTAAGGTGAGTTACGTCGTTGATCCAATATCAATATACACCAGTTAAGGTGAGCTACATCGTTGATCCAATATACACCAGTTAAGGTGAGTTCCATCGTTGAAAATAAATATGTGTTTATATATGGGAGGGATTGCCCATAAACTTTATTTAGGTGAGATCTACCTCATTGAAGAAAGGTTAGATAATAGTCGACATAATTCATTTTGTTAAGCCTATACCAGAGAGAGAATTAAAGTTATCTGATGAGATTTTCTGGTGTGTCTGGTAAAAAAATTAAAACAGTAAAATTAACAACAAAACTAAATAAGAGTAATATAACTGTGAAGTAAAGGAGAATATTAAGGATCTTATCTTGGGCTTATAAAATAAAAAAATAGCTGGAGCAAAGGATGATTTAATTAAAGTCTTCTTAAAAATAAAATAACGTTAACTTAATTAAAATCAAATTGATTTAATTAAAATTTTTTTAAAGAACAAGGGATAACAGTTATGATATTAAGGAGGATCGGTCAATAAATATTGAAATAGATAATTTAAAACATTAAGTATTAATAAAATGTTTTAGAACAATTAAATAAAGTGTTATCTACATTGTTTAACGTATTGCGTTAAATATGTCAAAGTATATTGTAATAATAATATAATTTAATTTCAGTTAAATATTTTAGAACTATAAGATTTCCTAAATGATGATGTTAGATAAAAACAATAATAAGGAAAACAAAATTATTATTAGTGTGACACTAAAAAAAAGTTATTTTTTATTTTGTTGATATATGTAACAAAGGAACTTTAAGAAAGAAAGTATGCTCGAGAGCAAACCTTGAATGGACTAGGAGCAGTTTGTATGTAAAAGTGATTTGTTCTGTGCATTCAATTTCAAGTGCATTTTATAGTAAATTTGTACATTATGTAATTGCTGTATAGATATCACACACGTTCAATATTTCCAGCAACCAGGGGGGGGCTGTAATGATATGGAATTATATATTCCAGTAATTTATTATTCATATTTGTATTCAAAATTACGATATTATAAATGAGAGCGAGTAGTAAGACATATTTATGTTAAGTTGATAAGTTGCAAGGTATGGCGACATCTTTCTACGTCTCTGTTTGAAAAGCCAACTCAGTTTTGTAAACAGAAACGCACCTGGATGACCAACACACTTTTTCTTTTGGGAAGTTTCGAGAAGGAAATGTCACTAGATATACCTCTTCAAGGTACGCATCTCTTCACTTGCCATCCTGACGAGGAGCCGTGTAGGTTGAGTCTATGACGACATATTAATCTATGTTCTAAATCTCACGTGTCGGGAATTATCATGCATATAATACAATAGTCGGGCTCTTATTAAAATCTACAACATGTGAGATATCTATCAAAAAACTGTTTATCTAATAAAAATAAAAACTATAAAACACCAGAACTTTTGTTTTCTAAAATAAGACATTATCCCTTTTTAATTATTATAGTACAGAATAATAAACTTGAAACCAATTCAATAATTATATAAAATATTAAACTTATTGTGGCGAACAAACAAATAATATATCAGGCTAGCTCTTTTATACGTTACAGAGTAAGTGAACCCGCATTTGCGGGGAATGAAGTTGGGAAAACCACAGTGATAAATCACTTGTGGAAAACCATTCTCAGTTTTCTCAGCCGAGACTCAAACCTCAACCTCCCCATCAACGGTGATTGGTTATTGTGAGCCAACGACTCAACCCATTAAACCACCATTTCGACTCTAGGAAGCTTCATTAAATAAATTTAATCGTGCTAGTTTTTTTTCCACTTTGGGTGTTTTTAATTATTACGTTTTAACACTGGAAATTGGCTATATCATGATTTAATAAAAACCGAAGAGAGGCTGAAAAACAATATTTACTCTAATGCAGCAGCAATTTTGAGGCGAGGGAAGGGGTAAAAAACAATGATTTATCATATTAGATTAAAAAAAAATACATTTTTTTTGTGTAGGATATATTTGTGTGGATTGTAATCGCACAGTATGGAGAAAATAAACTTTTTATATTTGTTGCTTTAGGTAAAGTACCCTTATTTGTTTTTGTGTATAATATATATTTTATATGTAATGCAATGCAAAGCACCTCATAATTATATATAAAAAAAAATTGAACCACATCTGTCTGAAACCTTAGCCAAGTTGGTAGCTTGTCTATCTACTGAGCTAAGGGTCCCGGCTTAAATTCCCGGCATGACCAAAAAGTGTATCATTGGTGAAATATGGGTTTCCTCTTTTACAGTGATAAATTAACGACCGGGAACTAGATGTTGTGCCAGTCCTAGTCTTAAGTTAGATTATAAGGTATATGAAGCTATGACAGGCCTAGCAAGCCGGTAGTGGAAAACATATGACTTGAATAAAAAAAGTGACCCATGACATAGGCTGGAAACAATAATGGATGTAAATAAAAAACCCACATCTAATTTTGAGACATGTGTTACTACTTTTAAACAAACTGTTATCAAAAGTTGCTAGTTATATTTCTGTTCGTACAAGAGTTCTTATTTTAATTGTATTTGCTAAATAAACTATATTATTTATAAATACAAGAATTAACATGTTAATTAGTTGAAAACTTAATGGAGAGAAAAATAAATTAACATTGTTTCCAGGCTATTCTAGTACATTTTGTTTCTATTACAATGAACACTGCCTTTTTTCTTAATGTTGTTTTTATTTTACATTGTTCTGACCGGTAACCGATTCATAGAGGATGGGAGCACACACACACATTTAAATATTACGAGAGAAATATACCATCACTTACAAAAGATGCTTGATACATGGTTTCGGTCCCTGGATAAACTACCCTAACTCTACTACTATATTCTTAGACCATGCAGAGGTCTTTAGTTTGACAACATCCTCTGATGAAGTACCGGACACAACCGTCCTGCTAGTCAGTCAGTTTGTCCCTGCATGAATTCCGGGTCATGAACCCCCGTTCATCTCTAACTGAAATTTACATCGTCAGTACAGAATACATTATTTCAAGACTAGGAGTGTAATCGTAAGCAAGGCAGCCGTCCTAAATTGTAACTATTCCTAGTTTCAACTTTGCACTTCTTTAGCTTCATATTCTGAATTTTGAGTGCACATTCTGTTCAACGTATTGTTGGAGCCCAACAATATTATTATTTAATCAAATTATTTATAATAATACAGAATATAATTAAGAATCTTTCCAATTCTTTGAAAGGCTAGCTTCTGAAAAACCACAACAATACATTGAAATGTTTGCAACTCTGTCTCTTGAAATGGATTATTATACTTTTAAATACAACACAGATCGTTATACTCAATCCACCCACCCTCCCCCACCTACACCCATTTACTACCCTTAAACCTAACTAGCTGTCACTCACTCCCAAGGGCTCAGAGGCATAATAAATCTAACCACCACTCGAATTTAGTTATCACTTGCTGATAGCATTTCAAAGTTCACACGATGAGAATGCTGACTCTTAAGGTCATTCGAACATCGAAATTTTATTGCATCATTTTAATAAGTGTATAAATATAGGCTATAAATATTGATTCAATGATTTCAAGTCATTACAGTTCTCGAGTTATAAGTAGTCAAACTTACTATTTTATACATTTTACGTACTAATTTTAAGGTAAAGTAGTTAATGTATTGAGATTAAATTTATTCTAGCTAGCCATGCATATAAAATGTATGCAATGAAGTACTTACAATATTTTAAATAAAATTAGTTTTTAATTTATAAGCTATTTAATAGTTATAAAATTACATAATTTTTGATCTTATACAAGTACTTTTCGTTTTATAATTCTATACTTTGAATTTATATCATTTTGTATTACATAATGCCGTTATTTCAAATTTTTTTGGTTTATTAGTCTAACTCTACTCCTTTATTTTATTAATTACACCGCGTTGATCAATACAAACGTAAATTTGCTATGTCTATTTCCTGAAACTTCCTTGCTTTGACTGTACATACCAATAACACAGACTAGCCGACCAAGGAAGGGTCAGCCTACCCCGGTATCCAACCAATTACTCAGCCCTAAGTGCTTTTTTTTTAGCACCGAGTCTTACTACCTGAGTGACGAGTTGTGACATTATTTTGTCTCTTTTTCCTTCCTCTTGTAATTTGGCACCTGGATAGTATTTTACTGTGTTAGTTTTATTCGTCAACTCAAAGTGTCAAATGAACTCATCTCTTGGTACATCAAAACGCGTAATGATTTTAAACCTACTGTTTATCTGAATATTACAATTAACTTCATGAATGTATAAAAATATATGAGTTTCACTTTTATTACTGGTTGTTATTTGAACATTAAAAAGTAGGTTTATAAAATCTTAAAAGTTTTGAAAATATATCTAATATTACATGAGTACTGCATTTTTTTAAGCTTTTTCTAAAAAAAATCATAATGTTGCGTGTTTATTGAACATAGCTAAGTTCCACCCTTAAAATCAACCTGCATCAAGACCAAGAAAGCGAAACAAAAAGGCAAAATCGAGTAAGAATCGGTATAAACTTAAAATAATGAAAGATTTGATCTACGACGTTTTCAGGTAAGTACAAGGCCGTAGACGGGTGGGGAGGGGGGGAGGTTCATACCCTCCCCGAAATTTTATGAACAAAATATACATGGCTTTATTTTATGGTTCAAACCATATCAAAACTAAGATACAAGTACAAATTAGGGAGCTGTGTAGCCATAAAAAGCACGTCAGAGAGTTTCTAGAGGTGTTTAATATTTAGAATTTGTCCTAGCCTCTGGCAGTTAGGGGGTTATGTTGCAAAAAAAAAACA
>CABFWO010001836.1:96172-117419 GCA_902155825.1 Timema genevievae
CCCCCCCCCCTGAAATTATTGGCTGGCTACGGCCTTGGGTACGTAATAAACTCATAACAAACATAGGATATATGTATATGTGGCGTATATATCATTTGCTAAGGACATTATAGCTCCCTACTTGTTGGAGTTGGTAAGGAACTATATCATACATTTAAATTCAACAAAAAAAGTTCTGGTTCTAATTACGGTTTCCTTAAATAATTAACAATGAATATCAACACACAAGTTGCAAAATCATTTTAATTACGGGAATGTCTTTATGGAAAATAATAAAATTTAATTAATTTAAATTTGTTGAAAAATGACACCTTAACATTAGAATAAAATTGAACCCGGGATCTTAGCGCGTCAATGGTCTAGCACTGAGCTATCCAGGATTGGCCCCACGCTCATGATATTATATCCACGTGCACTGACGATATAAAAGTGTAGTCAGATTAGTCAGTTCAGACTATAACTTATGTAAATATTATAGTATAGGCCTTTATCAAAGGTACAGCTGTAGATCACATGATTTGACGCATGAATTAGTGAACCCTTTTCTAGTAACTTTTATAGTTGTCAACTAATGATCTTCCTATTAATATCAGTCTAAATCATACATTCAACTTATCCACTAAGAATCTTAATTTGAATTACAGCTTCAACTCGGAACCCACTGTTGTTTGTTTTTCCGGGGCCTGGTTACCAGTGGTAGATAATACTCCATTATTTGATGTCCCGGGGCCTTATTACCAATGGTTCATATTGCTTTATGTCCCAGGGCCTTGTTACCACTGGTTCATAATATTTTCTTTTATGTCCCGGACCCTTGTTACCACTTGTTCATATAATCTATTTTATATCCCAGGACCTTGTTACCACTTGTTCATAATATTCTATTTTATGTCCCGGAGCCTTGTTACCACTTGTTCATATAATCTATTTTATATCCCAGGACCTTGTTACCACTGGTTCATAATATTCTATTTTATGTCCTGGAGCCTTGTTACCACTTGTTCATATAATCTGTTTTATATCCCAGGACCTTGTTACCACTGGTTCATAATATTCTATTTTATATCTCAGGACCTTGTTACCACTAGTTCATAATATTCTATTTTATGTCCCAGGGCCTTGTTACCACTGTTTCATAATCTGCTATTGTTTGATGTCCCAGGGCCTTGTTACCAGTGGTTCGTAATATTCTATTGTTTCATGCACCGGGGCCTGGCTACCAGTGGTTCATAATATTATATTTTTTGTCCCGGGGCCTGGTTATTATTGGTTCATAATATTCTATTGTTTTATGTCCTGGGGCCTGGCTACCAGTGGTTGAAAATGTTCTATTATTTGACATCCCGGTGCCTGGTTACCACTGGTTCATATAATCTATTTTATATCCCAGGACCTTGTTACCACTGGTTCATAATATTCTATTGCTTTATGTCCCGGGTCCTTGTTACTAGTGGTTCATAATATTCCACTATTTTATGTCCCGGGACCTTGTTACCACTGGTTCATAATTTACTATTGTTTGATGTCCCGGAGCCTGGTTACACGAGTAGGACATGACTTGTACCAACTGGTTGAACTCATGCATATGCAGACCAACTTAGAAAATTGATGCCTTAATAACGAGGATTTTAATCCACAAAATTAGCGTATAACTGAACGAGTAGTAAGACGTGGTGCTAAAAAAATCCACTAAACTGTGTTTTTTTTTCCATAGCTCTCACACACCATTTGAGCTACACGCAGAATAAGGAATGCGAATGACGCATTGTACCATGTGACCACACATTTGGGTATTTATTAGAGTTATAAATTTTATTAAAAAATAATATTTCATAGACTTTACTTGTTATTTTCCGTTTACGATTTTGTTGTCGAACACGTTGTTTGTAATGTATTAACTTGTCGGTCAATTGGTCAATCCATCTCGACTTTTGTATACCAGTAGGTCCTCTCAATTCAAACAGTTGTATATCTTATCACATGGTCCTAAACGTGTCGATCACTTGACACACTCAAGCTTCGAAACATTTTTATTTATTTGGTCAACCAGTTGGCTGTTGATCACTTTGCCTTCTTATACATAAGCTTGTCGACCAGTTGATCCTAGTCTTGTAGGCCACTTGACCTACGTGGCATTCGAACATTTTTACATCTTTTCAGCCGGTTTGTAAGATGTCAATCATGAGCTCTGTTAACTATTATAATAATAACAACGAAAAGTTATACTTTTTTTTACTACAAATAAAGAACTCTAAAAACTGCTCCGGTGCTAGCATGATCTCTAAGGCGTCACTCTCGTCGTAGACTAGACCGTTAAAGACAAGGAGATCGAGGTTCGATCTCGGTCAGGTGTACAGAGGGTAGTTTTATTATAAATTGTTTCCCACTCTCTCTCTACGCAAATGCGAGTGCACTTACTCTAAATTCAACTTTCCTAATTCCTAACTAATAAGCGTAATTAGTACATGTGAGTATACCGCGAACGGATAGTAAGAACTCGGTGCTAAAAGAATAATAAAAGAACCCTTAAACTTTCACCACTCAAATTATTTCATTAAATTGCCTAGTAATACTTTTTTCTTTTAAAAACACATTTTGTAAATATAGGCCTAATAGTATTCGGTACAATAAATACTTTGCTACACGTGTAATAAGTTCATTATTTTAAATTATTATTATTCTATGAATCTTAGTAACCAGGATTCAAACTCAAGACCACAGCTCCCGGGTGAGCCATGCAGTGACTATTCATGTTCTAAATTACTAAATAACAGTGACGTTCCTTAGCGGAAAAAAGAGGTAGCGTTATGACAACACTGTTGTGAACAAAGAGCTGGCAATCCCAGCTTACTTTCCCTCTCCTCCTGCCCATCCCCCCCTTTACAACACAACACCCCCCTTCAACCATGTTAAAAATCCCTGTCAAAATGTTATAACCTATTCATTCTAGGAGAAGCTTGCTGGACGAATCACCTTAACCTTCACGTACAACACTATGACCCTATATTTTAAGCTGCGCCATAGTGGAACCAAGCAAGGCAGGGCTGCTACCTTTAAGGGTAAGCGAATAGTACACATTCAAAGTTAGTGGAATAATATAATGTATTAAAAATAGCGTAGAAATGGAATAAAATAAATTGTAGGTAGCTATGTTAAATGACATTATACTATTAATTTTTTTTGTTCATTTCTAAGTTTTCCTGCTTGATCCGGTTAATTTATTGTTCATTCTGTGTTTCTGCTACATGCCTACTAATAAGGAAAGGATTCATACTTGTCCCAAAATGTCTACCCAGCTTAAATTATTACGAGAACAAGAAGCCGAATATCTCAATTCGCTAAATTCATCACCATCCTTCTTTTATTCCTATTGGTGTGATTAAAAAACCTTTAAAGGCCGCATTACACGTGGCAGGTTGCAGCGCTGCGAGCTGACAAATCTGTATTACCTATTACACACAAGCTGCATTCTGACGAATGATCATCTTGCCACTCAGTGGAGGGGGAGCTATTTTATCGCCCGCACTTGGTTTTGCTGGTTCAGTTTGTGTTAAGATGTCTCGTCAACAACAAGAAGATGAAGAGCTGCTTATATTGTACGGGTATTACCAAAGTTTGAAATATCGTAGTGTTGTAAAACGCAGAAAGAAACGTATGTGTAGTCGAAATTTTGTGTTAAAACGGAACACTGTGTCGCATACTGTGACGATTTTACCTGAATTAGATGCTGATGACTTCCGAAATTACCTACGTATGAATGAAGACACCTACAAGCATCTTTTGATCTATAGTCTCTCAGCGGTTAACCAAGCAAGATACCGTTATGATAAAATGGCTATCCTCTGGTCTGGTACTACCTTATCTCGACCAGGCGCACGCATGCGCAGTACAACATTCGACAAGTTGGAAGCGCAGAAAGCGATTACACTGCGCAGAAAGCAGTCGTCCGATCAGAAAATATCAAACTCGTTTGATATTTGCGCTGCAAGCTTTCTGATACGCGCACCGATCATTTAGGTATATTACATGATCATCTTGCAGCGCTGCAAAATGACGTCAGAAAGCAGCGCTGCAACCTGCTACGTGTAATGCGGCCTTTAATGCAGTTTATCATTTGAGGGGATGTAGCAACTCGACCAAGAAGTTTGATAGCAAATGTAATAAACTAGAATTGCTTGAGACGCCTAAAGAAAGACTGCGTATTCTAGATATTAAAAGGCGGAGAGAATTAAAAATGCCTATTCTATTTCAAAATAAAAAATTAAGAATTTTTGGGTTATTATTTTTAACAATAAAGAATAATTTGTTTAATCTTATTTAAAGAGGATGTTGAGGTACTTTCAGGAAAATTATATTTATTTGCAAAATGGCCAAGGTGTTATACAAGTAGCGGTACCAACACTTAGGACTCAGTGTAGGCCTACTTGAGTCCCATGCGTCCTCTTCAAAGCTCCATGAAGGAGTTGGCTCGAAGTGGTTATAGGATATATCCCATCGCCGTATCTTCAGACTGAATATATACTTGACCTTCAAAGTTGAAGTTGAAGAGGTCCATTTTTCTGCATGATCTTATTTTACGTCTTGTGGGATGACACCTTTGTCATCTGGCCGCACGGACCTGATACCCTTTGAGTGAGATGGACGGGGAGGCGAGAAAAGATAAAGTGTTTTTGTAATTTTAATAGCAAATAATTATTTTTTTTAATCACCGCGTCATACTACTTGTTCAGGTTATACGCATATAAGATAATTACTATAATGGGGTAGGGCTGAAGGAGTATTTTAGAGAGTTGGAAACCTTTTAGGGAAAACCACCCTCAGTAAACCCAACTGGGATTCTAACCCCAATATCTCCGTCTTCAGCTGGCCAGTCTACACCAGAGTGATGCCTTAGACCATTCGGCCACTGAAGCGAGTCAAACAATTGTTATCGGCCAAATAAATCAAATATTGCTCGAGCAGAAACATAGTATAGTTTTCTTCACATAGTAATTTCAAAAGATTTTGAAAATTTGTCATAAGAATATTAGCATTTGATGAAGAAAAGAATGTTTTTATCAAACTTTACGACACCCTTGACAGATATTCAAGAACTGTTGAACTTATCATGCGATGAAAATTAAACTATATGATTCTACTAAAGATGTATTTTATTTATTTTGCCGACAAACACACTGCCTTTAACTCGCAATACTCACCATTCCATCTTAACCAGTTTCTGGACCATCTCAATATAGACACCTCAAGATCATGTTCACAATGAAAATAGAGATCGACGGCAAACTACCGTTCTTGGATGTTCTAGTCTCCAAGCGTGAAATCAGCCCCTTAAGACACACAGTGTAGTACAGGAAAGCATGGTACTAAGAGACGGTAGGGGGTTGCGCACGTTCCCCCTCGCACTATCTGCTTGACATCATCTGGAATACCAAACGACACTTGTAGAGAAGTTAGTGTAGGCCATTTAAAAGTGTTTTATTGAATGCATGATGTAGTAGATCTTACTGTGCTGTGTTTATAGTAGACGGCACATTACAAAGCCGAACTTGTTTTTTCTTCAGATGAATAGGTTAAGAAATGGGTAAATGCTTGTAGACCCTTAGGTAAAATAAATGTGAAAACAGGTAGTGTTGATATTTTGATAGAACACTTAAGATAATAATGTACGTACTACTTTATAGTATTTGATTTACTAAGAGCTTGGTGAAACATTGACGAAATCAAAACCATTAATCTATTTTTTTCTCTAACCTATTAATGTTCTCAAACCACACCACGCAGAGCTAGAACCCCACACCCTCAGGACCATAGAGTTAAGCCTTAAATATTTACCAGCACACTGTGGGGCTAAACGACTTCCCTGAAAATGGGGGCAAGACCACTCTAGCGACAAGTACACAAGCCATATAAAGAATGGGGTTGTTTCAATGGACCAAAGGGAACACAATACATGGGAGTTAACCACACCCCCTCTATTTTTTTTTCTTTTAGCTCCATATCTTATTACCCGTTCGGACAATTAAGGTGGGATGGAAGGGGATGCGAAAAAAAGTAATTGTTTTTGCAGTTTTTATGGTAAAACTTTTTTGGCCAAAATAAATTAAATATGGCTCCAGTACAAACATGGAATTTAATTTTCTTCGCGTGGTGAATTTCTTGACTATCTGTCAAGGGTGTCCTGGAATTAAATGACAACTTTTTATCTTAATTTTAAAAGTTTGTCATCTAATGCCGCTATGCTCATGAAATATACTCAACAAATGTTGATATCATCATGTGAAGAAAATTAAACTCATGTTTCAACTGTAATGGAGCAATATTTGATTTATTCTAGCCAAAATAGTTTTGCCACAAAAACTGCAAAAAACTGGCCTTTTCTCACGTCCCCTTCCATCCCACCTTGAGTATTAATTACGCTAATGGTTTTAAGAACGAGGACTGCCATATTTATAGGAAGTTACACGCATTTGTGTGGAGGGAGAGTGGAAAAACTACCGTCAGTATACCCGAAGGAGATTCGAACTTCAATCTCCCCGTCATTGACAGTCTAGTCCAGTGGTCGGCAAACTTATTTGCCAAAGAGCCAAATATGAACATTACAACAATTTTTTAAAAAACTGGGAGCCAAATCTGCTTGTTTAGTAAACTTTTATTACACTAAATAAAACTAAATTTCATACTTAATAAATATTTATTAATGCGAACAATGTGCTTGCATCTCCTTGGAAAGTTTGAGTAAGTCAGGTTTGTACGTTGTTTTTAATTTTAGGCATGATTCCAAGTTCTCATCAATAAGACGACTTCTCAGTTTACTCTTGATAATGTTCATGCTTGAAAAAGATTGTTCACATATATATGTAGAACCGAAAAAGGAAAGAACAGCAAACGCAAGCTTTTTCAGCTGATCGTAAGAGTCAGGAATACTATTCCAAGCGTTGAAAATGATCATGTCTTCCTTCTCCAGGTCATTCAAAGCAGACCACTTGTGCTGTGAACTAAGATCACATTTTTTCTTCTCCAATATTTCCAATTCAACACAAAGACGTTCGAATTTAGAGCGCCATATCTCCTTGTTTTTTAAATCCAGCAATTGTATTTCAAAGCTACCAATGTCAATATCAAAAGGTGAAAATTTCAACTCGGTTATCGTAGCATTAAGAGGATTTTTGACAAATGCTAAAGTTGCTCTGCTGTTTTTAAATTCCTGAAACCTGCTGAGAAATGTTTCCCTCATATTTAAAATTATTGTTTTAAAATGGTGTTTATCAATAGAGGAATTATTTTCGCCAAGATACTTCAGCAGGCTCGGAAAGTGAAACAATGTTTCCCTTTCCAAATCCTGAGCAAAAATGGATAATTTGTTTTCGAATGCTATTACTTCTTCTAACATCGAGAAAATTAAGTTTCCTTTCCCTTGTAGTTTACGATTAAGCTGATTTAGATGAGACGTAACGTCTACCATGAAATAAAAGTTTTGGATCCACTGATCGTCTGTTAGTTCTGGATAGTGAACGCCCATCTCAAGGAGAAATGCTTTAATTTCCGGAAAAAGGGACGCGAAACGTTTTAAAACGTTCCCTCTTGATAACCAACGTACCTTGTTATGAAGCATAAGATCAGCGTACTCACTCTCCATTTCAAATAAAAATTCTTTGAATTGGCGATGATTAAGAGCTTTAGCTAAAATGGAGTTGATAATGGTAATCACTAATTCCATAACTTTACGAATTTCATCCGGAAATGTTTGCGCACAAAGCGTTTCTTGGTGAATGATACAATGGTAAACAAGTATCTCGTGATTAATTTTTTCTTTAAAAATAGCAACAAACCCTTTTCTTACGTCGGTCATACTTTTGGCCCCATCTTTTGAAATCGACACAATTTTATCGAGGGTAATATGATGTTAATCCATACACTCAATTACAGCATTTGCGATAACTTCTCCACGCGTCTGACCTTTGAGTGGCAATAATCCAAAAAGTTCTTCTCTAGGGCCTGAATGAGACAAAACTGTTCACACTGTAACTGCTGATCTGTGATGCCAATTTGTACCCCCACTACTTTAGAAAAAGTATGCGCGAGCATGCTTGTGGTACCTTTGTATCACACCGGAGTACGCCGAAAACATACGAACAATTTCAGTCGGTAGTTTGTACATGGTTTGCGTTTACGTTTACGAAAACTAATAAAATTAAACTCGATGTTCGTTACGAATTTTTACAACAATATAAAATTTTAATTACCTATCTATCTTTTAGCTTAAACAAAAAATTATACATGTTCTCGATTTATAGAAGAATTTTAATTTATCAAAATAAGATGTAATTTTTCTTTTACCTAGTTTTTTAAATGAAAATATTATTGCGCCTTCCGTGGATATTTGTGTCAGAGCCGCACTTAAGGTGTCAAAGAGCCACATGCGGCTCTGGAGCCGCACTTTGCCGACCACTGGTTTAGTCTACTGCTAAAGTATCGCGTTAGACCATGCGGCTATCCGAAGCGGGTCCCCTAAAATTAAAGTGCCAATTGCCACCCCCACTAACACACACTGTGTTCAATTCCTAGGACTTTAGGGTGATGCTCACACACATACAACTTAAATTTAGGAAAAATAAACGATAAAAATATAAATCAATCTAAAAAATTCTTCTTTATCTTTTTTAAACCTTTTAGAGTTATGTTAGGTGGTGCCTCCCTCTATAGAGCAAGTAACTATTATTAAGTTCTTGCCCTTTGTCCGTAGTGCAAGATAAGAGCCCTGTGAGCTCTTGTCTTTTGCAAGCATAGTATTACAACGTTCAGTTTTGTACTGAGACCGTTACGTTAATTTCAAATATATTTTCACCCATGAAAAGAAATATTTGTACATTATTTTCTGGAGCTTTCTTGATGAATACATTTTATTACTAAAAATATCTTTCAGTGAAATGTACATTGTATTTGAAACTTTGAGGGCTATTTTATTTATGTATTTTAGTCCAACACCTTATCTCAGCTAGCAGTGCGTAATTGTACCGAACTTAGCTGGGGTTCAATTCCAGACATAGTATAAAAATGTATCATTGAGGCTTACTATATGAATTAATGGCAGGAAGCCTGGGTGTTGTGTGTGTATGGTCTAGAATTGAGTTAATTTTTAATTTCTGTACTCATATAATCAGTCGATTCAGAACGTGAACGTAAAACACCTCAAATAAATGAAATATATATTTTTTATGTTGGATATTTTAATTAGCAGTATATTAATTATATTTTCACTTTTACTTGATTCATTACATAAGAATTATTTGTTATAAGTGGTGTAAGGAAATCGTGTCTATATATATACTTTTTAAATTGTTGTAGATTCCCTGAAAAACTAGTTAATGGATTGTTATTAAAGTAAGAAATAATTTAAAATGTATTGCAAAATAATCAATTTTTGTATTAATAATGAAACTTAATAGGGACCTATCTATTTTAGGAATTATTTTTTTACTATTAGTAGACATTTAAAGAATGTATAATTTATGTGAAAAATTTCACATTATTCTACATACAAAAATCACTCGATTGGACACGATATTAGTTTATATTCGTATGCGTGTGCGTGTCTGTCATGTAGATATTTTAACGAGCATGTAATATATACTGTAGCAAAATGAAAAGAAGAAAATCACCTCGACAAACTCTTTTGTCACGAAACTGTTGTAAGAGTTCATCCAAGGGCACTCCACTCAAGTGGCGCACCAAACATGTTTTTTTTTTGGGTTGGGGGGAGGGAGGCGGGGGATAGAATATTTCTGTAGGCCTACTGGTTTTAAATTTTCAGTTTTGGGATATCTTATAAGTCGTTCATTTGATCTTATGTATTCGATAAATCTTCAGTGCTCTTTTGTAAAGTTGTACTCTGCGTCCGTTTATAATTTTTTATTAAAACTACTGGCGATCTGGGGGAGAGGGGAGTTACCCTATTTGTTACCCACCTTTGAGGCTCCTCTTAGCACGTTTAACAACGATTATAGTTCTTACTCATACTATTCACACTAGCCTACATTGGCGAAATTAATCATTTTATTAGAACTAGGTTCGATCACAACTTAAGCTACTCAGCACCTACTATAATCCAATTTTCACAGGAAGGGCCTTATATGGCAGCTAGAAAAGTTACTATATCTATGTAGTTTCATACTTTAAGTCATGTGATCTACAGCTGTCACTTTTGATAGCTATTATTAATATATAATAAATAAAACTCATAAAAGAGTTCAATACTATTAATTTTGGCTGCAAAAAATGTGTTTGCGTTTTTTTTAAAGCCCCTTTCTATGAAAATGGATATATAGAAATAATAATTAGGCCTATACTTTCAGAAAAATGATGTGATGGAGAGCTTACCCAACCCTCTAAACTATTATTAGGTATATTGTTAATCATTTCATATAAAATGAGTGCTATGCGAGAAAGTTAAGGAATGGGTCTAAAACCTTCTTTCTCCAGCGCCTACAAGTATTGCAGCAATGAGGTCTGCTAAATATTTGTTTCCTATGTCTGTGTCCTTGATGTATTCTAGGATTTAATATTTGGTTGTAACAGCGTGTACTATGATGGTGATCCTCCTTCCCCATTTCTTTGAACAATCTGGCCGTATATCAAGGTCGCGGTCTTACCGCTTCAAATTGACAGGCTAATGAAGTGTCCCTGAGGCACCGGGAGTTTTGAGCTGTGTCATTGACTTACTCATGTCCAGAAAGTTGAGAAACAGAAGGTCCGGCTGTAGCCTGTAATCTCAGGATTTTAGTAGAATTCATTAAAATAGTTTTAGAGCTTGATTTTCGATTGGTTCATTTAACACAAAAATAAACGTATCTGAATTAACTCGGTATGAGAAGGTACTACCGGATCACTGATTCACTGCAAAGTTCATACGATGATTAAAAAGTGATTTGTTATTTTAAAATATTGTGTACACTAAAATTGAGTTGAAAGACATCAAAATTTCCCGATTGCGTTAGGGTTTTATAATTTTAAAAATAATATGAAAAGGTAGAACTAGATCATTTTCGAAGGCTTTAACGCAAAATGTCATAGTCCTGATGATCAGATAAATTCAAAGGCGTAGAAAAGGGCGGGGTGGGGGTCCAGACCCCCTCCTCCTTTAATTTAATGGATCCACATAGGGGGGTTTTATGTATACTTATAAAAACTTTTATTATCATTTTCTAGAGGAGCCTTTTTAGAAAATTATCTTTCTAGCAATCTTCAAACAAATAGTCCTTTTTGACATGGTTTTAACGGGAAAATAAAAGAAATTGCGGATTTTTTGATGTAATTTTTAAGCTTCTGAACTGCTATTCCTTTGAATTAGGTGGCAGCTTTAAGAGTCGGTCAAATTCCCCGAATATCACCTAAATCAGGTAGGTAATAAATATCTCGAACCAGACATCGTATCGTGGTGCGGTTTTCTTTATTCTCCTTTAGAAAACCCTTGAATTGGGATAGGTTAAAAAACTAATTAAAAGATATTTTAAAATGACATAACTATTAAACTTATCCCAATTTCGATGTTGTCAAATGAAGAAGAGGCCTACAGAAAATCGCAATTCGATCAATTTTCTGAACAAAGCAAAATCTTGTATCTAATTTCCCGGTTAATGTGCTGTGAGATGGGCTTTTAAGAGGAAGTAAAACCACATTGTGTAAAACAAGGGCATCCGGACGGGGTTACAACCACTTTAATCTCAACCTTTCAGTTCTGTCAATCATGTGAGTGCTAAGCTAAGCCCCGATTTTTATAAGAAGCCCACTTATGAACCCCAAAATTGATTAAAAGTCACAAATATTTGGCATTGTATTGGTATATTTGATACAATTTATTAATTAAAAAATTGTCGAAATTTTCCAATAATACTTTATGGATTTCTGTATAATTTTTCTTTATATTGCCAACTAAACGGACTAGGAATATAAATACATTTGTAATATTTCTATTTACGCCATTGTGGAAACGTGAGTATCCAGATTTCAAGTAACGGGCTTCCTATGGAAATCACTAATCACACTATAGCTCTGTCAGTCTAATAGAAAAAGCATAAAGAAAAATGGTACTGCCTTCCCTGCGGATGAGGATGGTAAATGACTATATAAAAACTCTTCGTGAATTTATTAGGGATTGGACGACGGGTTTCTTGATAAGATCGAATTAGAGTAAGGACGCAATAAGAACGACCTGTTAGAAAATACAAACACATATTTTGCGATCAACAATGATAATATTTTACTAAACTGAACTTCACCTTTGAGGGAACTGTAGGTCTTATCATACATAGCCCTCTCTCCGTTAACTGCTGCCAATTCTCCTAGCTTTCAGTTATGTCGGAAGGTGGTATGCTGCGCTTTCGGTTATACTCCATTCACGGTAGGAATTACTCTCTGAAAGGTCTTTTTTCCTACCAATATCCTACTATATAATAGATTTCTGGTAGGGAAAAAGGCCTTTCAGAAAACAATTCCTACGCTGAACAGACTTTACATAGGAAGGGTGTGTGCTGCACTTTCAGTTAGTCCGGTAGGCGGTGCACTTTTGAGTTTGGCCGGAAGCTGGTGTACTGCGCTTTCGGTTAGGCCAGAAGGTGGTGTGGTGTGCTCTAAGTTATATCGTGAAGGTGGTGTGCTGGGTTAATAAGAAGCTACTGGCAACAGAGTTGCAAGATTTGTCTTAAATTTAAGCAAAGACATGGAAATGGCAACGCTATTTCCCAATAAAAGCCCTACAGTTCCCTCATAATGATATGCAGTTCCCTCCTAATGATATGAAGAATATATAATAAGTAATACTTAAAGGAATAGAACACCATGGGTGATGAGCGTGAAAGGCTTGTATGGTGACATTTTATTCCATCAATAAGAATACTCTTTGTTATTAGGTCTAGGTTGTCACATTTGTAATGAGCTATTCTATTGAGTGGTTTGGATACTATTTTCATATTTATGCCAATAATTTAAATTTAGCTAAATTATATACTCTAGAGGTTGCTGCAATAAAAAAAAGTCTTGTTTAAATTTTGGAAGACATCTTTGAAAACGATTTTCATAACATTACAAAAAAATATGTTTTCCTACCATTATAAATAATTTAATGTTAATAGTAAATAAGTAAAGGATTTAACCACTTTGAATTAAGAGATTCTTTAGCATAATTTTATTTTTGTGGTTTCAATTTAAAAAATAATGATGTTGGTTTTTCAACATAAACAATGTCTTAAACCCAAGTAATGTATTAAGATTGTATTTTATTTTAAAATATATTGGTGATGTATGCTGCAACCTATCAGTGTAAGGTCCTTCGTCCACCGAGAAAACCAACGCGACGCGATACATCGAGGGCAAATAGTCACTATAAGTTGCCCTGTTTCTCATCCACAAAAGAAACCTATTTTCGATCAGTTGAGAGAATGTCGTCGTCTGATGAAGACCTGGTTGTTAGCTACGTGTACTTAAAAGCTCGTAAAAAGGCCCAGGAACAATTTTGGGTTCAACCAGATTTTGGAAAAAAAGGGGGGTTCAAAATTGGGGTGATTTTCTAATTTAAGAACAAAGTTTACACTAGCCGGTTGTTCTTTCTTTAACATTGTCCGTGGCATTTAGTCACCAAGGAGTGACAGCTTGCAGTAAAAACGCGAAAAGATCGAAAGTTAAGATTGCACATATGGAAATAAAACACTGCGTACAGCTCCACATTTGTACGCCGCAACGACTAACAGGCAACTTATAACCTGGCGATCAACATGTTTAATCTCCTCATGATGTATCGCCCAGCGTTTAAGTCGTAGTCTTCTCGGTGGACGAGTGAATCACCGTTTAAATGCAAACGCTGCCTAGGTGATTGGTTGCTTGGTCGTGTGTGTTTAATCGCTTGATTTTTGGTCTCCTCGGTGGACGAAGGACCTAATGTTTAAAGTAGCACATAACCATCGCTCGAGACATTTGATTCTAAGCGCTGAACTAAGATTAATAAAATTTTAGCAGCAAAAGTATAATTAACTCTACTATGGGTATGCATGAATTAGTTGTGTGCATAGATAACTTAGTTTCCAAACTGAACTCAGTTTTAAAGCTGATATGTTTTTGAGAAGAGAGGCCCAATAGAACTGGAGGGAAAACGACTAGACTTTTTTCTATCAAATAAAAGATTATGTCCTGCCCTTGTTAATTGGATATAATAAAGGTGTGAGAAATTTACTGTTGTATCTAAATAGGCTTAATGGTATTGTAATTTAAGTTAGCGTTTTATTTGGCTCTCAGTAGGCCTACATTATATTTTAGTTTAAGTAGCAAAAACATTTATTGGAAACATCTTATTTTAAATGAGCGTATAACCGAACGGGTAGTAAGATGCGGTGCAAAATAAAAAATATATATATTTATTTTAAATGGTATTACCAAAGTTTTTTAGATGAGGTAACAATAACTAGCAGACGTGGATGTTGGATAGCTTGCTTGACTCTGGAGAGTAGGGTTCGATACTCAGCTTAGTAGAGCTTGGCGATGTCTTACACAATACAATTCCCGCCCCCCCCCCCCTTTTTTCCACAAGAAAATGCTAACACATCCCCTCAAGTTCCATCTCATCATCCTATTTCCTTTTGTTTGAAGTTTTTAGTTGCTAAACATCAGCATATACTAAATAAATAAATGATACTTACAGAAAATAAATAACTAAATATTTACTCGTTTTGGTGGCCGCATAGTCTAGGTCGTCACTCTCGCAATGATTTTGACTGACGATGACGGAGAGATCGGGGTTCGAATCTAGGTTGGGTGTAAAGAGGATGGTTTTCCCTAAATGGTTTTCCACTCTCTCCCTACGAAAATGCGGGTACGTTTCCAATCAAATTAATCTTACTCGTCCTTGGCCCATTAGCGTAATTAGTACATAGGCGTATAGCCAGAATGGGTAGTATGACGCAGTACTAAAAAACTCTTTATGTGAGGAGTTAATCTCAAAGTCGAATATATAGAAGTTTTTCAAAGTTCATCCAAACTGTATTACAATAAAGTAAGAAGCCTACGTGACCAATCATTGTTTTGCTTCTAGATACAATTTTATTTAGAAGGCAGCTAAACAACTGCAAATAAGAAAGAAGAATAAATTAAAGTGTTGTTACGTACGTCTCTAAAATGAAAGTACAAGTCATGAAAGTGCCAAAATGCACACGATTTTATTTGCCCTCCAAGATATTTCCTACGCTTGGTATACCGTTATTAAAACGAAAATGTATTCGTCTCCTATGTCAATAGCAATGAAACCTGCTTCGGTGGCCGCATGGTACTAGACGTCACTCCACTCTCGTGTTAGACTAGAATGCCGATGACAGGGAGATCAAAGTTTCCATACCGGTCGGATGCACTAAGTGTGGTTTTCCCTAAATAGTTTTCCGCTCTGCCTCTTTGAAAATGCGGGTACACTTCTTCTAAGCTCAACCATCCTCATCCTTAATTCACTAGCGTAATTTCCGAACAGATAGTAAGACTAGGGCCAGATTTCCCACTAGACCGACTAGGGCTAGGCCTAGAGCGGTACTATTCAGGGGGCGGCATGGAATGAAGGCAAATATTTTTTTCAATTGTGTTTCATATTTTAATATTTCATTTACCACATGGAAGTGAATCGTCCTCGGCTCTTCCCTCCACAGCACGATACCCTCCCTTGCTTCCACCTACCTAGTACCTGCCAACTGCCGGTACCAGCTTACAAACTGTGTGTTTATGTTCACTACACAGTGACACGTCACACTTTCTGAGTGACTCACACTTAATTGAGTCCTCCACTTGCCAGCTAGTTCATGATGACTCAGATTCACACTCACCTCAACTGTTCTATGTTTATTGTTTGTCCTGCTGGCAAATGCTTTTGGTTTATGTTGTGTTACTGATCGCGCGCGGAATACAGAACATTCCTTGCTGTGCCGGTGGTCAGTTCTGAATACAGTACTAATTTTTGACTCGCATGTGTATAGTTGTACTATTTATATCTGTGTAGAATTGTTTATGTGTCCGTGTGTTAGTGTCGTAATGCTATTAACTGTCTATAACTTATGCCTGAGGCCACGTCCCATGTGTGTTGACTGTTGTGGGTGCTGTTGCTAAGTATTTACGTAAGAAATGAGTATCAAAATGGCAAGACTTTGCAATGTTACCGTAGTTGCAATGCTATTGTGCATCATCCTTCGTCTACCGCTGGAAGTACCGACTTAGTTGTTCTTTCATTCACAGAAGCAATGCTTCCAGAGATATCTTCAACATAAGCTGGTGTTAATTTATATAACTGTGACAATAACATACCACTAGCTCTATATCCCAAAGATGACGTAAAATGTACGATTGCAATAGTAGGACCAGAAAATGCAGCTGCCAGGGGCGTATTTTCGTACCTTAAGCCGCTTACACACCAGCGAGCGGAATGGCGAACCGAACCGTACACCAAACTGTACGGCGAACACTGACAGGTGGCGAGGGTGTTCGGTTCGCTGTTTTTCCGTTAGTATCGTCCAAGCCCAAGGAGAATAATACGTATCAACAAGACTCGGCATATATCGCATATATATGCATCCATCTCGCCTTGAAGAAGCAAAGTAAAAAAATACATATGTGCAGAGATTTTTTCTTATTGATATTATGGTCTATCAACTACTGGTTTAATAAATATTTTTAAATAATAATTACTTTTTATTAAATCTTACAAAATAAGTAATAACTTTTTTTATAGAAAAATGCACCTTCCACCCTCCTCCCTCGCCCCCACCCATCGGTTCCATCACCCTTGCCTGAAGATATTTATTTTTCAACTTTACCTTTTTAAATTCTCGAAACAATACTCAATAAACCGTACATCAAAGAGAACTTTTTTTCTCATCTCTAGGCTGAAGTAAAATCTAACTTATGTTCGTCAAAATGTTCGCTTACCCGTCCACACTATTGAAACACGTTCGCGCACCTCTCTTTGATGGTTCGTCGAAATAATGACATTGGGTGAATCAGGGTAATGCACGCGGTTTTGTTGCAGGTTCTTTGGAATGTTGCAACACTTTGCGTGGTTCGGCGTTCAGTTCGCCATTCTGCTCGCCGGTGTGTACGAAGCTTTATAAGGACCCAGGCCTGTGGCCGGAAGTTAATAACAAATTACGAAATTGTGTGGCAGTTCACGGTGTTGAACAAAACTTAGACGGAGACTTCAGTGCTTCAAAGCACAAGTATCTTGATAAAGAAAGGCATATTAAAAGGAATATCTTTTTCTCGAAAACTTCATAATGGGGAGACGTAAGTAAGATAGTGGCTGGTGTAGGTTACTCACCATCAAAGGGCTATGTTTTCTGTGTGTCACGCCTGCTATTTAGTGAAGAAAAAAGTATATTTACTTCAGGGTTCAATGACTGGAAAAATGCCTCTAAAAGAATACAAGATCACAAGAATATATAAATGTATGGTTTAAAAATTCAATTTAAAACTAAAACTATGATGAAAAACTTAAAATGATACATAGAAGCGCATCGCTTACCTTTAGGAAAGGCGAAAGGGTGGGTGGGGGGGGAAGGGGCAGCATTTCGTTGACAAGAACACATTATGGAAGAAAATTTAATCAATATATTGGTATTTTTTGAATACTATACAGGAAGGCACTTTATATAACAGTGTTATTAAATCATTTTCTTTATAATGAATGAAATAATAATGTTCGTAAAATAAGATAATTCACTTTTAATAAAAATTCAAACAAATATTGTTAAATTGAGCCAATGTTCGTATCAACTCTACTTTTGTATCCCCTTCACACCATCATGCTAACTGCAGACCTCAATTATTCTTGCACTCGTTGAACACATAGTTCCTCTTGGTATTTTGGCACCAGTATCGTCCATTTTAAATGTTTCATCGTAAGTTGTGAACACGATTTGAAGCTGCAAATACTAGCGAGCTACGAATAATTTCAAAGCATATTTTCCTATTTCTTCTTCAGCAGCAGACGCTAATGTTCTTGATGTGGTTGACATTTGAAATAATGAAAAGTCACTTGTACAAGGGGAAATATAGGCCGGCTAAACGTTTAAAAGCGTATAAAAGCGCGTTACTAGAATCAATGGTCATCCATTATCTGTTCTTCATCTGCCGAGGTGAGCATTTCATCATGGACTTGAACACAATCGAGTTACGTAGTGAAAGCATGAAGCAGAGGAGACTCGCTAGGGCAGAGTTTCATATTAATATATACTACAAAATTAATCGGTATAGGTGCTCCTAAAAGTTATATTTAGTAACGGACGCCGACGCTTTACTGTTGTCGAGTACACTAGAGATGTTGATGTTATTTTAACAACCAGTGCGTTAGATGAATACGATTGTGGGACATTTAATCCACGCTCAAACTATGAAGAGAGCTGTTTTATTATTTTTTGAAAAGTAGCCCGCATAACAACTTATAGCAAAAACGTTGATTTTGGTGAATTAGAATCGCCCCATAAATATAGAACACAACGCTTACTATTGGAGCGATTTATGACCCTGTATAAATTAGACAAATATTATAGGATATATATATATTATTAAATATTATTAATATTATTAAATATTATAGGATATATATATATTATAGGATATATATTATTATAATATAGGATATTTGGGATCGTAGCTATTTAACCAGCGTTAAATTTCGTATAAAGACATCTTTGTATGCCAAACCTTAGCGAAATGTTGCTCAAAAACTTGATAGTAAAATAAGTTCAGATAATTTAAATCTAATTTACAGTTTTTAATTGGGATAAACACATTTGTTAGAGGCCAGTACTCACACCGGTCATAAACATTTTGACCTCGCAGTAAGGTGAGTTTTCCTCCTTAGACTGGATTTCCCTCAATGCCACATGATTCCATTGAATAAGATCTCGTAGTACTAATTCTCTTTCCGACGGCTGTGAACTGTCCGGGTTCCCCCATAATCTTATGTCGACTGCACACTTCTTCGATCTGGCCGGCGTTACCACAGCATGACGTGGGTACACCTTCAATTACATATTATGAGTTCCCGCCTACACTATCTTGTATTTTGATATATATTGCCCCGCGTGGTTTCTCACCGAAAGGGTGAAGCAGTCTGCTGAAGTATTCTGGTCCGATTGTGTAATATTACGGGCCCAAAGGTCCCTCTGGTACTTGTAGATCATTTTTAAAGCTTTTTCTACTTCTCCACGAAGCTGTAATGAAAGAAAACTAAATTAAAATTAAAATAACTACTTGCAAGTATTGTTTTATAAACAAAACAAAATGAACAGAACTAAGGAACAAAGATGTGCCCAAGTAGCCCTGGTACCAAAGGTAATGTGTCCATACAATATTTTAATAGCTATTGAGAAATTATTAAATACTATGTTTGTGCCGCTGATGAAGAAAAGGGTAAAAAATTATCACTTTAAAACTGTAAGCCTTCAAAACACATTTACCTAGAGTCTCAAAACAACTCCAATTAATAAAACCTTTTGCTTAAAAACTGGCAACACAGCGCTGGCTTTCCAATATAATATATCCTTCGTGTCAGTTTGATAAACTTTACTCCAACCATGAACTGTTTTGGCTGATAAAATTGTAGGCATATCGATTTATATATATTTTAAGTTGAAACTTTATTTAAAGACAATGTATTTTTTTATAACTACAAGTTCAAAATGGCGTATGGATACAGAAATCGAACCCGGGGAACATTTACATTTTGAATCTGCTGCGAATCGAAATCCATTCGTTCAGAGAAGAGACAATATACTGACTAGGCTGGCGTGTCGGACAAATTTAATAATTATTAAGTGAAAGTAGACTAGCCAGCTTTGTAGGCACTAGGTCATCTAATTATTGTGAAACCTTTTGTATCTGCTATCAATGATTGCCCTTCAATCCTAGGCAATTGTTCTCATGAAGTAAAAAGAAATAGATATTGTGTATGTTCAGAGAAACCTTCCTAAAAACTTAAGCAAACATATACACATATGGCATAACAACTTTGCTGCTTTATGATGAATACAGCAATTTGCATTTCCTTTCTAAGTGCTATTAGAATGTTTTGAAGGTCACAACCACTACTGTGTTATCTCTATAATTGCTTAAGAAAAGATTACGATTAAAAAAACTGCTACGGCAGATAGCATAAATCAAATGAAAATACTATCTATTTACATAATACAACTAGACACTGATTTTTAAAAATGTGATATTATATAAATGTGGTGTTATGCTAGAAGTTATATAAAACCTGTGGGTTAAATTTTAATATTTTGTTCATTTATGTCATATATATGTTACTGAAATACTATAACGTTCCAATAGTAGAATGTACTTCTTAATTAGATTAACATTTTAACAAACATCAAAATATAGTAAAGCATGACATCCATACTTGGAAAAACATTTAATTTGACCTGTGTCAAATACACAGTGATCACAGATTTCTTGATATGAAAAGGTAAAAATGAAATTAGTATTGTTGAAGCTTCGCAATTGTTGCGGCAAACGAAAAACCCAAACCAAAGTTGTTGAAGCTTTACACACCCCTACTTATAATACAGCGGAAGAATAATTTTTTTTACAAAATAACTGTGACCTTGACCTGACTTGAGTGTGTCCATAAAGAGCATAATTTATATTATAACATAAAATCCTCTTGGCACAAAACAATATTTACCTAAAATATGGATTTGTAGCAGTATCCTGTATATAATATTATCTGTTCCAACATCCAATGCGCCACTCTTTTAATCACACAGAAAACCAATATAAAATATATTGTCACCCCTGGCTACAACTTTAAAAAAGTCTACAGTAAAACATTGAACCATCAATAAAATATTTGGCATATTTAAGATGTATCTAGTCATAAATTTGTTAGAGAGTCAAAATTTCGTTGAGTACACCTTTAAGTGTGCAATCATTTTCAATAGCTCTAAGCTCCATGGAGTCAGCCCGCAATCGAGTCACACCGAACAAGCGGCCGGCGTCTGTTGGTGATGATAGCTGAAATAAAAAGTGTAGTATGAAATCAGAGATTCAAAAAAGGCCCTAAATTAACACTAACACTTTATACACCGGAACGTATTCCCGAAATAGAATGGAAGGGGAAATTATCGGTTTGAGCAATGTTTGGTCGAAAATACACATTCTAAACCATAGTTTTTCAGAGCACCTAATATATATATATATATATATATATATATATATATATATATAT
>CABFWO010001836.1:125404-140259 GCA_902155825.1 Timema genevievae
TGTACTTTATTTAGATAAAAATATAAGGTGACCCAAACAAATTTAGGGGAAAGATGAAAAAAGAGTGTAGGCCTATTACCACTATGAAAAATGTATAAAGTTCATAGTGTATTTCACATTGCTTTTGCCACCATCTTAGGAATGATGTATGTACTAAATTGTACATCTTCATGTAGGCCTACAGATGACACTGCATTTTTTGCCGTAGGGACCAAGTCCAATGTTTTTTTGATCCCACTAGCAGCTTTTACTTTGTCAACATGCTTCTTTCCCTTGGCATGAGATCGGATTGAAGATATTCCCATGTTACTCATATCAAAGTTAGTTTTACACAATTGGGAAAACGCCGAAACTTCTGCTGAAATTATTAATAGCAGTCTTGATGTACCCGATATGAAAATAAACAATGATCAGCTGTTTGACGAACTTGTGCTTGCTAAGGAGTATTTGCAGTCAAATTGGGAACAGTGGAAGCAAGAAGAGACTACCAGAGATGTGATTATTTCAAGTGAAGAAAAATGGCTCAGGCTGTTTGGTCACTTCAAGGAGAATCACATAAAAGCCCCCAATATGATTAAGATTGTTGAGTATGCCTTCTGCTTACCTGGGACATCAGCACCAGTTGAGAGAGTATTTTCGTTGATGAACAACGCATGGACTGATGATAGGGGTTTAATGAAGGACTCTACGGTTCAAGGCTTGATGACATGTAAAATTAATATTGGATTAGCTTGTAAAGATTTTTACAACAAAATTAAAACCAAAAAAGACTTTCTAAAAAAAGTCCTAGCCAATGAAAAGTACATGTAAATATAGTTCAAATTTTTATTCCTCATTCAAAGTGTTTCTTCTTACTTAAGTAACTTATACATAAATATTAACATGTAAGAAATAAAATGTTTAAATTTCAGCATTCCGGTGTCCTGGTTGAACATTTCAAAAATCTGGCAAGCCTACCTATCACCAAGCTTGAAGAAATTAAATGTTCCCCCATCCTCTTCCTCAAAGGAAAACTTGTATGTTGCATTATGACAGAAGTAGGAGAAAGGGTCAGGGGGCTGCAGAGCACTTGGCCACTGCCGAAGAGATTCTACTCATAGTTAAGGAAAAAGATTAATCTGAAACGGGTCTACCTGATGCTTATTTAAATGACTTGACGGTCTTATCGATTTGTTTAAGCTAAGCAATTTCATACGTCCAAATTTATGCACCCCACTACTCTCAAAATAGTGTTCTGGAAACAAAACTTCATTCAAGTCACATAGCTTTCAGATAAACATTTGCCTTTTGAACACTATCTAGTAGTGAAAAAATCCAGAGAAAATGGTTGTCATATTCTGTAGACTTAAAAGGGATGTAATGTTTTGTTCGTAAAGTGATGAAAATTCATTAAAATTTTAGGACTCGTCATAATGCAGTAAGAGCAGCTCTTCAAAATTGTAGCTAGGGTGATATTAGTATTCTGATTAGTGATTAATCATAATCTTACGACTCGGCAATCAAAATTAATATACCACAGCAGGTTGGTTTTAAAGGCTCCTCATAGATATTGTTTTGTTTATTGATAAATAAGAGATAGCTTGTAGGGGAAAAGAAGAGGCGGAGTACATATTAGACAGGAAGGGTAGTCATGGAAACTTATTGAACCAGTCTTGATAGAAGCCAATTATGATATCATTCAGCAGACACTGTAAAGCAATGCATTTCTGGCAGTGTGGAAAGGGATAATAGAGGTGTTCAATGATTGGGTTTTTATCTAAAAACTAATTAATAAAATCATAAGTGATTTGATCTTTTGGTCAATCTAATTTTGAGAAAACTTTGGGAATTTATAATTTATAGCTTGAAAGATATCATACAAGATGTGGCATTTATGGCTCAGTTAACTCTTTGCGTTCACTATGTGAGTCATGATAGATTATTATTATTATTAGCACCGCATCTTACTACCTGTTCGGGTTATACACACGCTAATGTGTAATGGTATGGTGGTTGTGAGATGAAATGAAGGACCTACAGTTTAACGTGGGATATGAACTACGGTGGAGGCCTGGCATTCCACACATTCCCAAGTTACGATTAATACACGTCTTATCAGAGGTGAAGGAAGGGTTTGGCAATCAGATAAATCTGTGCCGGGACCAAGGATTGAACCCCAGAAACTCCAGCATAGAAGTCTGATACCTTACCTCTAGACCACCAGGTCACCTGAGTCATGATAGAGTTTATGAAAGGTTGCCACATTTGGTGGTAGTAGATAACTAGCATTAAAGGAATTCATAACTTGCTTGAGTCAGAGTTTAATATATCGGGTATTCCATTTGCAAATGTGACTTGTTCATTTGATGGAGTGGGTAACATGAAGGGTAGCTTACATACAGAGCAAGCTTTTCAAAAATCAAAAATTCTTTACTGATTTACACACATTTTATAATAAGTCATGTCCTGAATCTAGTAATAGCTGATTCCACTACTAGTTCTAATTTAGCAGGATATTTGTTTGTACTAGTCGAGGAATCTTCAGTTATATTAAACAACTCTCATAAAAGAATGATGGTGTGTTAAGTATAAGACTAACGTCTATAATTATTTATTTTAATGAAAATGAAATTAAAGTTAGTGAATTTGTTTCTTTTTATTTTTCCTCAACCCCTCAGAGAGAGAAGTATTGTGATCGCTAAAAAAACCTGAACTCGAGATTTTGATAAATGTTGACGTTTCATGATCCACTAAAACAGAAAAAATAGTTTTCACAATGCCGTGTGTGTGTGTGTGTGTGTGTGTGTGTCTTGGCATAAAGCCGAAAACATTTTACAGATCTGACTTAAACTTTGTATCTAGGGGTTTCATAAGGTTTCCCTGAGGTTTTTTTTTTGGAATTAGAAATATAACTAGACCTATAAAATTAAGGGTACCTATTTAATGAAGGGCAAAAGAAGATAAAATCAATTTTTTCAAAATCTGCTGTGACAATTTTTGATTAAATTTTGTACCTAGCCATTGTTTAAGATTACAAACAAAATGGCTATTCTCGTTTTCCCATGAAAATTACTTCAAGGATACCTAACATAAGCGAAAATTCCCAATTTTGATCATATCTTCGCCACTATTTCAGATACAAAATAACTTTTCATTGTAAAGTTGTGGTAGGCCTACTATTAAAAGCAAAAAGCTTTTATTTGAAATATATTTTTATAAAACCAATAGTTTCTGAACTATAAGCAAATATATCACCCTGAAATTGAAATTGATTAATATGCTCTATGGTGGTGTAACAGTTTGGCCTATATTGTTTTATTTATGCTTTTTGGTGGAGTGCTTATGATACATTTTATATTATTTCATTTCACAAATCTTACAATTTATTAGTAAATATTTCTATTTTAAAATAAAAGAGTAAGTCTGTGCAGTACATTGTACCATTAAGAACAATTTGTGCAGCTTGGTTGTGAGGGAAGGGGGGCTTGTGAAATAATCTATGAAAACCGGGTCAGAATGAATTTAAGAAATTTCAACAGTATTTATCTTTAAAGATAATGTAAGATGGTCCACCAATTTTTTTTCACTTCAAAAAACTTATAAAAATAAATAGATTTTATTTCTATAAAAAAATAACCCCTTATGAGATAGTAGGGGAAGGCTGAAAAAAATTGTACCCTAAGGGATTTAGTATTTTTTTATTATAATTAATATAGTTGTCAAAACTTAAAATCATACACATTACCATAAAGTAGGTAAGCACTTTAAGCTATACCAGAACATTTTTTGTACAATTTTATTTTAAAACATTGTTTCCCAAACCCTTACATTCAATACGATTTCAGAAACCGGTTTTATAAATTTTTGGTTCAAAAATTGTATTTATGTGTATTTATAGTAGTAATTGTGAGCTATTACTAAAAAACATTAAATTGAAATACAATTGACAGATTAACAATAAAAAAATAGTCTTATTAAGCTAACAATATAAAAAATTGAGTTTTCTGGATAAATTGTCACTATGTACAAATTAGTGTCCAGGCAAAATTGTCATCATGTAGAAATGTATATATCAAAATTAAATTAACATTGCCTGTAAGCTGGGCTACATCACTCGCAGTTCAGTATTGTGGAAAGCTTAGCCCATACTAATGACCATTGTCCAGGGGATGCCTGAATGTACCAATCATACATTATTTCCGTGGAGGCTATTTCCATGTCCCGATGATTTGAGATGATGGTGAATATGAGGGAATGTAACCAGTGGAAACTCTTAAACCTAACTAATCAATCGCTGGCAACTATCGAGATAATTCTCCTTTAGGGAAAAATACCCATGGTACCAGCCGGGAATCAAACCCGAGACCCCTAAGTTTGTAGCCAGGTGCACTGACCACTATACAATGGGGACAGTTAAAAAGAATATGATTTATAATGTGCCAGGCTCGCAATGGATTTAAATATTTAAAAAATATAGGTCTTTACCTATTTAAGATTCAAACCCATAAGATTTTCCATTAGTAGGCCTATATGTAATGCTTAAACTTTCTTATATTATTAATTTTAAAGGTACATGCTGCAGTGATCATGCAGTTTGAGGCATCAGGCTTGCAATACATGGTTTTTAAAAATATGCCAGAGGTTTACACCCTGAGGTTTCCCAAATAACATATGCATATCATATTTTAAGCTTTCTACCCCTGACAGAGGTCACAAAGTCTAAAGTGTAGGGCTCACAATATGTCAAATTAAAAAAAAAACTGTGTGCACATACTCAATCTTCCTTAAGTATATATGGCAAGTTTCCACTATTTTAGAGTCATATACGCAGCTGTTTAAGTGGCTTAATGCATCAAACTTACATCTATCACAAAATTAATTGAAATAACCAAGATGCACACCCTAAAGTTTTATTAAGTAGGCTATGTATGTAGACAAGTACACCATGTTTCAGCTTTCTTTTATATATATAAATATATATATATATATATAATATAAAGATATTGTTAGTCTGACAACTTAGACTTGACTACCAGTTAGGGCAACTCAAAAACAGTGGAAAAAGAAAGCTGAAACATGGTGTACTTGTCTACATACATAGCCTACTTAATAAAACTTTAGGGTGTGCATCTTGGTTATTTTAATTTATATATATATATATATATATACACACACACACACACACACACACACACCCCATCCTTATCCATACCCCACTAGAGTCATTAAATGCGGCTAGTCTGAACGGGTAGTAAGACGCGGTGATATATATAATGCAAATCTTCTTACTACCCGTCGGAGATATCCGTATTTAATCACACCAGTGGGTAAGGGATGAGGAAGGTAGAATTTAGAGGAGGTAAGTCTTCATACGACTCTCTTACCTTGTACACTCTGGCTACCCTGTAAGGCGGCGTATCTCAAAGCGTGGTCCACGGACCAATGGTGGTTCGCAGGATCCCAGGAAGTTTAGTCATAATAATAATGAATCAAAGAATGTTGTACAGATATAATACAAAAAATATGAAAATGCAAAAGATTGAAGGCCAATATGAAATATTCATACTATACTGTATTTATTTCCTCGGTAGGCACGAACCTTAAGTCAACAAATATCAACAATTATATTTAAAAAAATTATAAGGTTTATAATGTTAAAAGATAATAAAACAACTATTATCTAAATTCAATACAATTAAATTATTTCTTTCCAACATTTAATTTAATAAATACATTTTTGTCTTGTAGTCTTAAAACGAAATTGCCTTAAAATATATATATCCTGTATAATTTTCATCCGCCGTCACCCCCTACTACCAGGGCCCTGATGGTTCCCTAGGGTGAGCATTACTTCCATTTGGTGGTCCTCCATCAACTCTGAGAAACATTCCTGGAAGGTAACAAACTTACCTTGCATGTTTACACTATGGTGCAGAATTTAGTATAAGTACTAAAGAATAATCCGCCACGGTAAAACTTTTTTACACCGTGTCTTACTACCCGTTTGGGTTATACGCTTATGTACTAACTACACTCATGGTTTTAGGAATTAGGGATATTATATTTATAGGATGTGTACCTTCATTTGCATGTAGAGAGATTGGAGCACCATTTAGGAAAAAGTAAGACTGTTATCTTTCAGGGTAAATGGAGAACGCATTATTTTGTATGTACGAATGAAGGGGAACACAAAATGGGAAGCATTTCCTAGACGGTGCGATACGCCATAGTGTGCCCCACCCAACCTTACAAAATCTTGGTTTGAATTCGGGTTGGGCTTACCGATATATTTACTGTAGGTATTTTTTTTAGATTAACCTTTTCTTCAATCACGTAAATACCTATTTAAGTTACACGCATATACGCTAAAGTATAGGGATTATAAAAATATTTAAATGAAATGTACCCGCTTGGAGGCAGAATTAGAAACCATTTAGGTGGGTGAGCAACATCGCCAGTACACCTATTCGAACCCCGACCTCCCCGGCACTGGCAAACTATAATACACTGAATACCACCTCAGAAGGAACTGCAGGTCTTATGGAGAAAAGCTTTTTCTACACTCTCACAGTTAACTGTTGCCAGATCTCGCTCTCAGCTATGTCTAAAGGTGTGATGGGGTAAGAAGGAGCTACTGGCAACCTCGACGAGCCAGCGTTGCAAGATGTATTTTATTCAAGGGGAAGATCGACCACACGAAAACGAACTGCAGGGTGTCCAGCGACCTGGAAAACCTGGAAAACAGGGAAAAATAAGAGAATTTGCTTGGTCAGGGAAAAGTCAGGGAATTTAATTAAATTTATGGAATTTTCACAGTCAATAAAAAAACTAAAATTTTATTCACACTAGTAAAAATTACATTTTTCTACGATTTAATACATACCACAATCTCTTTTAACACATTTGAATATACTAATTTTAATTCTCAAAGTCTACATGGGATTTTTGTATGTCATCTTTCCATCCCTCTACTTCACGTCTTTATTTTGTAAACTATTTGTGCAAAGCAATATTTTAATGTTTCAATATAATCTCACTGAAATCTAACTTAGATCGTTATACCCAAGAGCCCATCACTTTAGGCTGTAACCCTTCATAGAGTGTCGCAATTTCAGAGTGTGGATGTGTCTAGAATTATTATTGCATCAAGTTGTGATCTTTAGGGACTGGAAAAATTGTAAATTGGCTCTGGAAAACCAGGAAAAGTCAGGGAATTTTAAAATATGGTTTGGCTGGACACCCTGCGAGGGAACGACAACGTTGTTTCTCAATAGTAACAACACAGTTGCCTCAGAGATGATATTCAGTGTAGACGAGCTTGGCATTTAGACAGGTGCAGGTTTCTAGAATCTTGTGTGGATCAACTCCGCCGCGTTGTGCAAGAGTGGAGTGCATCCTTGATGCCTCGGTTCAACAGCCCCCGTCCTCGTGACACGACTGGCTGATAAATGAATTACTCGCTCTTTTCTCGATACACAACACTGGTCTTCGTCATTCATTGACACTCATCTGACAACACTAGATCTACTTTCACATAGCGGTAGTCCATAAGCCTCGTAACCGCTATATTCTTACACCCCCTCCCCCTCCCCCTCGTGTAACACCAAGTGGACATTCAGCCTGAACCCCTCCAACCTGTGTTACGTAACTTTTTCATATCTAGAGTGAATGTAAATATTTCATAGGGAAGCTTTTGTGACACCAAAAGAGGGATTAAAATTTAGTACAAGCTAGAATAGGACATTATTATTATTATTATTAATATTATTATTAGCCACGCGTCTTACTACCCGTTCGGGTTGTACGCACTTACGCTAATGTGTATTGGTAGGGTGATTGTGAGATGAAATCGAGGACCTACAGTTTAACTTGGGATCCGAACCACGGTGGAGGCCTGGCATTCACACACATTCACAAGTTGTGATTAATACACGTCTTGTTAGCGGTGAAGGAATGGTTTGGCAAATCAGATAAATCTGTGCCGGGACCGAGGATTGAACCTCGGCCTCCCATCACAGAAGTTTATGACACCTTACCCCTAGACCGTCAGGTCACCAGGACGTTATCCATAAATATAATCCAACAGAGGTGAAAACATGCACTTTTTTTCCTTCAATATTATAATTTAAGTGTACAAGATTTATGTTACGTAACACTGCTACCCCCTCACACACACGTAACACCATATAGATATCAGAGCACCCCCCCCCTCTCAACAGCGTTACGTGGTTAATGGATATACCCGTAGTCGTGTTACACCTAGGTTTTCATGATTGACAGGTACGGCGTCAATGTTGGTTACCCGGTAACTGTTTTGATAGGTCATACGACCCGCACCGGGGATCACGCCATCAAAGGTATCAGGTTTGCAATCGACTGAATTGTCGATATGGGGGAGGTAGGCGGTGTGGACGACAAGGTTCGATTCTCAGCTGGGTGAAATGGAGGATGGTTTTTAAACTGCGATCCATCGCTTTTTTTTTCCTATCAAATTAAATCCCTACTCGAGTGATTTGAATTAATGATCATTAAAAAAAAAGTTGGACACCTTTTCTTACTCAATAGTGTGTCTCCCTACTCAGTTTAGTGTCCCTGGTTCCATTCCCGGCACGGCCGAAATATTTATCATTGGTTACATGTGGGTTTACCCTCTTCACAGTGATGAATTAACGGCCGGAGGACTGGGTGTTGTGTCTGTTCTAGATTTGAGTTAGTTTATAAGTCGTGTGCTGATATAATCAGTCGGCTCAGAAAGTGTAAGTTAAATACTTCATAAAAATCAATAAAATATATTATAAAAAAGGTTTTAACTTAAACACGTTTATCGGCTGCCATTGTTTCAACAAACATTTTACTTTAAAAGCTTTTATGATAGCATCTGCCAACTTGTTCTTGGAGATCTTTGATGATAAGCTTTAATGAAAGGTTTTCTATGATAAAATTTCATAAAACATCTGTTATCTTTCCTAACCCTAAAAGCCTGAGGGTGTGTGTATGTGTAGCTGAGACTAATTTCTTCTCTTTTTAAAGTTCCATTTTAATGTAGACACACATTAAATGCACGGCTAAAAAGACATTAATAAAATCGACTATTTAATTAGCTATTTTTAATCGTTTTAATAATGACAGCAACATTTTGATTATATCGTCTCAAATTGGACGATATTGTAGATCTATATTGCAATCTTAGAATGGAAAGAAGTCGGTATATATTTTAGAAAATAATTGGTTATTTTCAAACTACAAAACTTTATAATTTTAATATACGTAAATTAAGAACTTTAGACTTATTTATAAAAAGAGTTAGGCTAGGAATTTAATAATATGACGCAAGCTTTTGATATCATAACCATCATATTTATTTTTTAAGTCTATAACCAAAAAACAAGTACTTTTGGTTAGACATTGTATTTTGACTGGTTGAATATCGATTTAAAAAACACTCGGGCCGGAATTTTTTGTATGCAGATTTTTTTACATTATGTTTGTACACTTCGCTTACCCTAACAGTTAGCAGTCTAGGTATAAAAACATGCCGAACAGGTTGCGGTGAAGCTTGATGTCGCGGTGGATGTCGGGTAAATATAACGGGCATCTCGATCCTCAATCTTGCTGCTACAGTGGATATCATCTCTGAGGTAACTGCATTGCAACTACTGGGAAACAGCGTTGTCATTTTCTTGTTTTTGTTTGGTCAATCTCCCTCAAATTTATAAGACAAGTTTCGCAACGCTGGATGGTTGAGGTTGCCAGTAGTTCTGTCTCATCTCCATCGCACCCTCTTCAGACATAACTGAAAGACAGGGAATTTGGCAACAATTGCTTGAGAGAGATCGAAGATAATGTTTTTTTACATAAGACCTGCAGTTCCTTCAGCAAATTGGCTTAGTGCTGGCCACACTTGTTTTCAAACCCTCGCAGAAGCCACAATGGAGACGGAAACAGGCCATCATCCAGCTTTCAAAGAGTCAAATTTCCGAAAATTGGGGGGGAGACCACTTCAAATTAGTGGCATCGAAACCGGTGAGTGGGGCTTAGAGGTAGGGGTGATTCATTAGTATGCCTCCTGGAATAAATAAGCTCTTCCTCTATATGTATTTCACACCTGATATTATCGGATATGAAGCTGAAAGACTTGCATCAAACTACACATAACTTCTAGAGGCACCCAAATAAAAAAAATTCCGGTAGAGGCCCACTTCAAATAGATTCCAGATGCATGTAATTTTACGAAAAAATCCAGACGACAACTTTAAATAGTTTCTAAAAGCATCCATTTTTCAAAATTATCCAGTTAAGGATCATTCCAAATAGCATCTAAATCAGTAGTTCCCAACCGGAGGGGAAGTGGGGGAGGCGTGGAACAATAGGAAATAACGTTAAAAATAAGCTAACAATTGAAGACATTCTTTGTTTAAATTTCTTTTACAAAGTAAGGTATTTTTTTCATGAATTATTGGCATCACTGCCTACCAGTTGTAAAACCCAACATTCAAGAACTGACAAAAACAAAGCAGTGTCAACCATCACACACCCTTTCACTAGCTTTATTTGTAATATTACGCTGCCAGTATTACATTGGTTTTTGGATAAAATAAAGAAGTCACTAGAAAACAATACTTTTCAAAGATTATATAAATTGAAGTTAAGAAATACTTGAATTCAGAAACTAATTGAAACTATTTGGAGTGGTCTTTGTATGAAATTTCTTCAAAATTACACGCATAAAGATTCTAGAAGCTATTTGGAGTGGTCCTCAATTAGACATTTTTGAAATTTGGATATTTGGATCTAGAGGTAATTTGTAGTTTGACTTAAGATGGGGTGGTAGTGAGAGTGAGTTTAGGGCAGTATTTTCGAAGTTTTATATCATAAACACTTATTTGGCCAAAATAAATCAAATATTTCTTCTATAGAATCATAGAGTTTAGTTTTCCGCACATGCTAATCTCAAGAGTTCTTTATTATCTGTCAAGGGTGTCCTGGAATTTAGTGACAACTTTTTCTCTGCATTTAAAAAGTTTGTAACCAAATGCCGCTATGCTCATGAGAGATATTCAAGAACTTTTGAGATTAGCATGTGCAGAAAGATAAACTCTATGTTTCTATAGAAGAAATATTTGATTTATTTTGGCCAAAAAAATGTTTATGCTATAAAAACTGCAAAATTAATGCCCTAAACTGGTGCTCACTACCATCCCACCTTAAGGCCATCGTCCAGCTTCGTAATCGATAATATCAGAAGATTTGAAATGTATTAGGGAGGAGGAGGCATGGCCCCCCCTCCCCCATTTGGTTCCGTCTCCACTGTGACTCAGCTGCGGGGGAGGCTTGAAAAAAGGGGGTGGAGGGGGGTTTCAGCACAACTGTGACCAGCGAGATTCACAGTGAGCATCGAGTTACCCGGTATGTTTCCGTTAGATCTACCACAGTCTTCAACTTCACCGCGACCTGCTCGGTATCTTTTCACAGATTACACTATGGTCCTATGTTATAAACTAAGTCATAGTGGAACCATCGCAAGGTAAAGCTTACTGCCTTTCAGGGTGAACGAAGGTCACACCCCGTTTGTTCTGAAAGGTCGCATATTTAGTTCCTATTTTCTAAGACACGCGATAGTAGAATAGAGCAAGGCAAGCCTGCGTTATACCTTTCCAAGGTAAAATGGAGGGAACACCTTCCTTGTAAATGGTGTTGGTGTCGCGTGTTCTGTTTATGTCCTCGATACATGGTATTTCCGGTCTGTTTAGAGGTCTCACAGAGGATGTACAGTATGTTCAAACACCTACAGAGTCCTTGAAAAGCAGTGGGAACACACACGTTTATTGTCATACGAGAGGAAGGTATTTTTTTTTCCCGCCGCAGTAGTAATTTCATACAAAATGTGGTTTAGCTGTCCTGCTGAGCAATGTTAGTTTCGTAAGCAATCGAAGGTTTATACAGGAGGAAAATTCAATTTTACATCTAATTTAGTTAGTGCTTCGTTCTCTTAGGCCAGCGGTTTTTCAAACTATTGTATCCCACGGAACCCTATAGAAGCTACAAAACCTACCGAGGAAAACCTTTTTTTGTTCATGACTCATCCCCCTTCCCTCTACAACTGTTACTTATCTACTTTCTAATACATTTTTTAAAAAAGATTTTAATAGTGTTAAAAAGTCATTTCATTTTCTTTTCTTAGGCTACTACTAATGAGATGAATATTTATACATTTTTTAGCGTACAGATTTAGAAGCGTGAATAATGGTTTTTTTATCGCCATTAAACATAACCGTTTCACGGAACCCCTGACACCCGTTCGCGGAACCCATTTAGAGAACCACGGTGCTAAGACAATCATGACACCTTTCTTGTGGGTCCTTATGGGGTTTGAGATGTAAAAGTTGTGGTCCTAAAAAATGTGAATAACGGATCCTAGCCCCTTTTACATTGTACACTTCAGTATTAGAGATAATGTATACCCTGGTTTTGGTGGAAAAAAGGGCCTTACAGACAACCATTCCCATGAAAATGGATGTATCGCTGTGTGTGTAGATATTTATTAAATGGTCAATGGGCCTACTTTATTAGATCAGATTGTACATAAACTGTTTTTTATAAGGACTCCACTTTCGACCAACCTAATATTAATTGAAAATCGGTACAATTTGGCATTCTAGAAATATGTCTTTTGTTTATATGACATTACAAAGTTCACCTAAAAAGTGAACAAAAGCATTAAATAATACTTCCTAATGGATGAATGTAAAGACAATTGTAATGTTTTTTCCCTCCTGTCATTGTGGCAATATGAGCTTCCAGTTTTCAACTAACAGGTTAAAAAAAATCTTAAGATGATCTATAGACCCATCCACTCCCCACTCTACCCCAACAAATTGAAGTTATCTTAAAGGGGACGGGGGCTATTTTTGTTTTATTATGAACTAGTTTTTAGTTTTGAATGTGTTAACGATGTTACGTAGACTTAATACACATGGACAGATCTTTATCGGCACACAATATAGAGAACTTAAGTAAGGCCCTAATTAAACACTACTCATTACACCAATAAACCAAAATTTAGCTCAAAAACTGTGTCTTTATATGCATAGCCCGATTTAGATCAGAAGGTACTATTTTGACGGTTAAATAAGTTAATAAAACTATTTTACATGCCAAGTAATCTGATCTGCAACTTTCATTTTACATAGTCAATATCTCTTTCCTCTAAAATAACACAAATAATCTAGAAAAAATGTTATTAATGTCTACCGCAAAAAAAAAAGTTTGTATTTTCAAGAAGGGTCTTCATACAACAATTCTTCTGTATTTGCACAGTAATTTTTCAGTTCTAAACATTAGCAAGTTTTCATTTAAACAAATTGAACTTTAGCCCGATTCACTAACGAATAACCCTTCTGGAAGGTATTTTTCCCTACTAGAACTCGACTAAAATATGATTCTGGTAGGAAATAAAAAGCGTCCTTATGGTTATTCGTAAACAAATCGAGCTCTAGTATGTCCAGTAATAATCATCGGTCAAAGACCTCCGCACGCCATAATCAACCCATTTCGATGATGTCATTCTTTATTAAAACACATTTTAACTTTCGCTTGCGATGGATCATTGCTTCTATTTTCATGAGAGTTTTTTTTTTACTCCCCACAGACTCACGTTCTTAACACTCATGGTTGTTTCATTAACGATTGTGACCTTAATAAGTAGTATACTTACTGCACTTCATGCTGACATTCCCTGGAACGAGGCGTGTGTTGTGTGTACACCTAAAACTTGGTAGGAAAACCGTTCTGAAAGGTCTTTTATCCTACCAAAATACTACTATATAGTAGGATTATGATAAGAGATAAAGCCTTCCAGAACGGGCTGCTTACCAAAATCATGGTTTGAGTGCGAGAGATGAAAACCCTACTTTCTAAATATTGTGTGTGTGCACGCGCACCTCGTCTTACTACAGTCCAATTTTCATAAGAAGAGCCCAGGGGTGGGCTGGCAGATTCCAAGCGGCCCGCAACTACAAATATGATGGCCTTTGGCATATGTTAATATCTACCAATGAGGGAGCTATGTTTCAGTATAAGCTGAATTGATGAGGTGAAGTATTTATATATTTATTATTAGTTAATTAATCCCTAAGCCATTTCAGCTACATTACGGATCGTCAGTTTCTATTTTCTACTGACACTAACAAAAAATCTTCCAAGTGTTTAGACAATAGCCGGGTGTATTTATTTATTGATATATTTAAGTTTGTAAAAATGATCCTCCACTCGATACTTATAAAGATTACTGAACATATGATTTTACGTTTGTCTTAGGAAATGGTTGACAAATAACACCAAGAAACCACAAACGTGATGGTTTTAATTTAATGCTCTCGTATATCTTTACAGATGATGTATTATGGGCACTTCAGACTTACTCACTGGAACTTTTGATTAAAATTTAATAAACCGGCGCTCCGGAATTTGTCCCGGCGACCCAGTCCACACCTGGAAGAGCCCTTTATTTGATAACTAGTAAAGTTACTTGATCTTTCACGTATTCATACGTCAAGTGATGTTTAATGCAGTCGTCAATTTTGAAAGCTATTATCAAAACCTATAAAATATTATCAACGTTGATGCAAGGGCAAAAAAAGTTGGTATTTTCTAAAAAAGACCCTTTTTATGAAAATGAGACAATCACTTATATATTTTTTTTAATAGAGGGAGCGGGGTTACTGTTCACTGAACTATTAATTCACTTTGAATGAGAGAAAATGTTTTTAATGGAATTGCTCAGTGCCGTGGCTTCGAATCTTCTCTGCGACTTTATACGCATGTAAACATGTTTACGTCCTTTGTCTCGAACCATCAATACCCCCCCCCCCCCCCCC
>CABFWO010001837.1:0-14672 GCA_902155825.1 Timema genevievae
GAAAAAGCAAAACCATTCAGCTTGAAACCATTAGAATGATAGTTCCGAGTAAAAGTACACTTTGTAAATGAGCCAGCAAAGAAAGAGGAATGAAAGGGAGGGATTAGAAAGAGGGGGGCTTTCAATCACCAACTTCTTGAGAATAGCATAACTGGAGATAAACACAAACTTGATTTTTGTTGGAAAAGTGACAGATTAAAATTATTAGTAAAGAACTTTTCAGCTGTAGCCAAAAAGTGGCGGGCAGACGCTAAAGGCTCAGCGGGCGCCATGGCGCCCGCGGGCACAGGGTTGGGGATCCCTGCCTTAACAGATATTCAACAGTATTGTTGAAATCACCATGTGAAGAAAATTAAACTCTTGTGTTTCTACTGGAGAACTATTTGATTTATTTTTACCCTA
Source organism: Timema genevievae (assembly GCA_902155825.1). Classification (NCBI taxonomy): domain Eukaryota; kingdom Metazoa; phylum Arthropoda; class Insecta; order Phasmatodea; family Timematidae; genus Timema; species Timema genevievae. The sequence goes on from CABFWO010001837.1 coordinate 403, forward strand.
AAATATTTTGATATAAAGACTGTAAAAACACTAGCCTTTTCCCGCGTTCCTTACACTCACACCTTAATATTAGTAAGTAGTGGATTGTGTGATTATGTCGTAGCATTTATTGGGGTTCAGTAACCGCATAAAACGTGAAGCAAAATCCATCATAGTATTGAGGTTAAACATTTTCTCGATTACTATAGCCTACTTTTTCTAAATGAGAAAACAATAAAAAAAAATTGTCCAGATGTTACGACACTCTCAACCCTCAAATGTTTATTTAATATCTGGAGTGCATTCTCCATTAGTGCGATTACCGGTAATTCAACGAGCCCTCCCCACCCGCCACCCCCTTTTGGTTATATAACTCTTGGGCCCCCTATCTCCCCTGGGGCAGGTTGGGGGTTACCTTACCTTCTGATTGAAGGGCACGGCATGGCGGGGTCTATCGTGTATTAGATACATCCGAGCATTTGTAAACACGCAGCCAGCCCTTTTCAACATCGATTCTGACGTCATCACTTTCATCGAGAAACTATGTCCAAACCGCCCGCTTCGGTGGCTGCATGGTCTGAAGTGTCATTCTCGCAGTAGACTAGACTGCTGATGACGGGGAGATCAGGGTTTGAATCTCGGTTGGGTATATTAACAAGGGCGCCAATTGTCCCATTGAGGTTGTATGGTTATCACGAACTCGGATAAATTAGAAACGTTTTTATTATGTTGTATCTTATTTACAGAAGCCAATAATTGCTTTAACATGCGGCTTTTGACGATTCAATTTAAAAGATTTTCCCGGACCCCCCTCCCCCCCGCCATACTGAGGGTTATTCCACACCCTCTTACCCCGTCGGCCTGCCTCTCCTGGAGAAAGGTCTTGTGGGCGCCATTGTATAGGCTACCTATGGGGCTTTTCCCAAAAATGTTTTCCACTCTCCCTCCACGCAAATGAGGGTACGCTTCCTCTAATATAGCCTTCCTCAGCCCTTAAACAACTTACTACATAAGCGTGTAACCCGAGCGGGAAGTAAGACGCGGTGCTAAATAAAAAAGTCAACATTTACAACAGGAGATATATATTCCCCTCTCTTTTTTACTTTCCCTTATAGAGAAAGTATTGTAATTGGTAAAAATGTTGGCTTCTAGATTATAATGAATCTTAACGTTTTCTGTGGGTTTTAACGCGAAAAGAAAGGGGGGGGGGTCATACAATATGTCTGTCTCCATGTCTGCCTGTATATATGTCTGTGCTCCAACACCTTAGCTCAGTCGGTAGCGTGTATTTCTACTGAGATAATGATCCCAGGTTCGATTCCTAGCATGGCCGAAAAATGTAGGCCTATATTTGGTGAAATGTGGGTTTATCCTTCCATAGTTATGAAGTAACGGTCAGGGGCTGGATGTTGTGTCTGTTCTAGGTGTAAGTTAGTTTATAAGCCGTGTGCTGATTTAATCAGTCGGTTAAATACCTCAATTAAATGAAAAAGGAAAAAAATATTTCACGAATGAATTTTGTACAAACTTGATATTTTCGTGTAATGTAGTCATACCTCAAGGTATTTTTTTAGCCCTCAAACTAAGGGTAGTTTACTGATAACTAATTTTTTGGGAAATCTAAATTTTTCGTAAATGGCTCTAAAGGTTTTGTTTAAAATGAATATTTGGGGAGGTAAATGATGAATCAGAATTTATGTTCGTTTTCCTAAAAACATACCACCTCAGTGACCGAATGGTCTAAGGCGTCACTCTCGCAATAGAATGTTTGCCGATGATGAGGAGATCGGGCTACGAATCCTGTTAGGGTGTATACTGATGGTGTTTTTTACAAAATTATTTTCACCTCTCTTTCTCCACGAAAATGCTAGTACACCTCCTCTAAGTTTAACCTTATTAGTCTCTAAAACAGTAGCGTAATTAATACATATGTGAAAACCCGAATGGATAGTAAAATAAGGTGCTAAAAAATAGCAAAAAATTGTTTATTTTTATTTTTTAAATGTTCCTTCTACCAGAAACCTATTATAGCAAAGCGTTGGCATAGTACTATAATGCTATCATAATGCCAAAAAAGAACGTTAACAAATAAATATAGCAAACACATATAATAATATAAAAATTACACGTTTCATTTAAAGTCTAATATTTTCCTATTAATAAACTTGACTGAATATTTGTATGTTGTTAAACTGTTTGTACAGTCTAGTAGAAGGAGAAGGAAAAAAAAGTAATAATGTTGAGTAAATAGTGAAATAGTAAAAATAAAAGTTTCAAAGTGGAAAATATTATATATGCAAGAGTGTCGCCGACATTAAAAAGAGTATAAAGAGAAGGCTCATTTGTTTAGAGTGAGGCAGGCGGCGGAGGAATAAGGAGTATAGGAGGGGAAGGGGGGTTAAACGAGAAGGTTCTGGTTACTATAGACCTACATTCGAGTTAAGTAGAGAGTGGGGTCGTAAACTTTACTTTACATCCATTAATGTTTCCAGCCTTAGGGTCAGTTTTTTTTTATTAAAGCAATACATTTTCCACTACCGACTTGCTAAGCCTGTCGATGCTTCATATGCCTTATAATCTATCTTAATACTAGGACAGGCACAACATCCAGTCCACTGCCGTTAATTTATCAATGTGAAAGGGTAAACCCATAATATCATCAATGATAAATTTTCGGCCGTGTCGGGAATCGAGCCTGGGACTCTTAGCTCGGTAAGCAGACACGCCACCGACTGAGCTAAGGTTTCGGGGGTTGTAAACTGTGATTGTGAAACCAAACTAGAATTACAAGAACTTTGAAGTAAAATGGGTTTGAGATGGTTTATTTATTTCAATTTTTTTTCCCCCATCACATCTTACTACCTGCTCAGGCTATACGCATATGTGAAAGTTACTTAAATAGGGTAGGGATGAGGAAGGAAGTATTTTAGAGGTAGTTTACCCGCATCTAAGTGGGAGAAGAGTGGGAAACCATTCAGGAAAAATCACCCTTAGAAGACACAGCTGGTTTCGAACCCCGATATCCCCATCACCATCAGTGAACTTTGTTGCTAGTGTGTCGCCTTTAAAAATAATTTGGAAACCAATGAACTTAGGGTGACATACTCATCGCTGAGCTGTTATAGTGAGGGGAGGGAGCGCTCATGTACCAACAGTTCAGTTGGTGGAGGTGAACAAGCAGTCTAACAGAGTGAACTACTCATCACTGAGCTGTTATAGTGAGGGGAGGGAACGCTCATGTACCAACAGTTGAGGGAAGGGTGATTGTAGAACTATTGGACCTTGCAATGCAACCCGCACAGCACCTAGTCCAAATTCCACTCAAACGGCAACATCTTTAATTCATTATTACTCATAACCAGATGGGATTGAATTCGGGTTCTCTAAGACAGGTCGGTCTCTATGAACAACTATAATTAAGTTAAGATGAAAGGGGACATGAGCTAAGATCAGTTTTTAAATTTAAATTTTTATAAAAAAAACACTTTTTTGTTCAAAATAGTTAAAATAGTGTCTCAGTACATAGGCCTACATTAATTTTCTAAACATTATAGTCTTAACAGTTATTGAAAATTTGTCATGACCAAGGCCCATATTTTATGACGTGTTATCTTTATTTTGGTACATCACAGACAGTGCTCATGATACATACGTTCTTTTAATGATTCCCTGGTTGTGGAAAAGTAATCTATATGTCATTATTTGGTCATTTTCTGTCATATGGTCTAAGGCGTCAATCTTAAAATAGACTAAACTGTCGATAATGGGTTCAAACACCGGTTGGGTGTACTGAGGGTAGTTTTCAGTAATACACGCAAATGTGGGTACATTTACTATAAATGTAACCCTCCTAATTACTAACACACTAGCGTAATTAGTACTTATGCGTATACCCCGAATAAATAGTTAGATGCGGTGCAAATAATAACAACAATAATAATAAATACTCCCAACTACTCTCAACTTAGACGAGTTTTGACGGACGTCAGTCTCTCAGCGGCTTCGCGTGTCTCCGCTAAAGGTGCGTGCGTCGCAACAGTCCCGAGTGCGTGTGTGTGTGCCTCAGTAATACGTATGTTGGTTTTCCCTACCAGCCACACGCACGCACGCACGCAATAGCCGCCCAATGTAAGGACCAGTTGCGCCATTTGACGTCAGATGGGAGTCAGTAAAAGCTACTTTTTTTTTTAAATTACAAGGGTTATTAACCTGCAAAGCAATCATGCCGGGACATGACTTACAAACTAACTTAAACCAGTACATATATTAATTAAGCTTACACTGCTAATGATACGTGTGACACCACCGGTTTGTATCTCTGAGACACCACCGACTTATTATTACGAATTTAAACGTTATTTACATTTCCATGTCAACGAACGCCGAGCAATTGTTTCATTTATTTGGGCGCCTGATAGTTATTTATCATACAAAAAGTTATTTTATGCTAAAAAATATCACATTTATTGATTTGGATTTTTTTTAAACCACTATCTTACATCACAGGTTCTTAAACCAGTTTTTCTTAATCTCTAGTATGTTTTTAAGCCGTTTTAGATCCATAAGAAATAGAAATAATCAATCCATTTATTGTAAAAAAAATGCATACATGCAGCTATATTTAATATATGTTTATTTTATAATATACAAACTTTATAAATATTCAGATAAAGAATAAAAACCATTATTAGTTTATTTTATTCAATTATAATAATCATTATTAAAAATCGCGTACGTGTAAACATGTCGGACGACATTTATTTGTGCAATAAACTAAACAAATGCGGGTACAATTCCTCTAAATTTCAACATTACTCATCGCTAGCACATTATCGTAATTAGTGCATATGCGTGTAACACGAAAGGGTAGTAAGAAGCGGTGCTAAAAATATAAATAAAACATTACCACCGAGTGTCCACAATGGAAAGAGCGTATATCGCCTGATATGTAGGCAACCAAGTCTACGCTTCTGTCTACCTGATCCGTATAGCGCTTAAGGAGCTAAAAGCCTTATAATAAACATGCACAGAGAAATAAGCGACTTAGCTAGATTTTTGGGTTCATTATATTCTGATTGCAAGATTTGATCACTATCACTAAAACGTGTACATGTTAAGTGTAGCAAATTTCATTTAACTCATTTATTGATTCAATTTGCTATTTTTAATTCATCTATTCATACTTTATGTTGGTTTATATGTCGTTTGTTGGTATATTGAACTGGTTGAAAGAGAACTTTAAATACCAAATTTAAAATGGCTTCCCCAAAAATGGGTTACGACAGTATGTTTTTTTCTCCAGCAAATTTTAATTCCTGGATTTTAATTAATTTTAGCACCACGTTTTAATACCCTTTTAGTTTATACATATAGATCTATGCTTTAATTACACTAATGTGCTAGGATTGAGGGTGTTTGAATTTAGAGGAAGCTCACCAGATTTGCGTGGAGGGAAAGTGGAAAATAAAATGGGGGCTGGGGGTGGGATTCTTTCAGTACACCTAAGCGGTATTTAAACCCCAATTTCCCCGTCATCGGTAGTGCAGTCTATTGCGAGAGTGACGCCTTAGATGATTAGGCCACTGAAGCAAGTTGCATTTTAATCATGCTAGTGGGGTAGAGAGGACGAATGTAGATTTATAATAAGTGTACCCACGTCTAGGAAAAAAAAAACAAGATTAGATGTGCCTGATGTCTAGTCCTTGTGCCCACCGATACGATTAAGTGTACGGCCAGACTGGAGCGCGCGAGTGAGCCGGAACAGTCTAGCTTACAGGCGCTGGACAATCTTATTGTATGTTGGTTCATTGCGTGTTAGCAAAATATTTGACACTAATGTGCTTAACCTACCGACGTATCTCTGCGACACCACCGATTTATTATTATGAGTTAAACGCTAGTTACATTTTCGCGTCAATGACCGCCAAGCAAGTATTTCACTTTGTTTTCGGGTGCTTGATAGTTATTTATCATACAGTATGTTATTTTATGCTAAAAATATCACCTTTATTGATTTTTTTAAACAACTGTCTTATATCGCAGGTTCTTAAACAATTCTTATACTCTAGTGACAGTTTTTGAGCCGTTTTATATCAAATGAGAAATATAAATAATGAACCTATTTATTGTATAAAAAATAATGCATACACTCAATTATATTTAATATACATAATATGTTTATTTTGTAATTTACAAACTTTATTAGTTTATCATTATTAAAAATTGCGTTCATGTGAACATGTCGGACGACATTTATTTGTTCAATAAACTAAACAAATATGGAAAGAAAGGTAGCTTTGTATTATAATTTCAATAGTTATAGGCCTATAGTAAATATTTAATTCACTCACGCTTGTAAATATTTGCTGCGACCCTCGCAGGGGTTGCAGCCCACGGTTTAAGATCCTAGCTTAAATCGTAAGAGAAAGAGATCTGCTGAATTTTCAGACCTCGAAGAATGCTTATTATTATTATTATTATTATTATTATTATTATTATTATTATTATTATTATTAGCACCTCGTCTTACTATCCGTTCGGGTTATACGCACTTACGCTAATGTGCAATGGTAGGGTGATTGTGAGATGAAATGGAGGACCTACAGTTAGGATCCGAACCACGGTGGAGGCCTGGCACTCCTCACATTCACAAGTTGTGATTAATACACGTCTTGTCAGAGGTGAAGGAAGGGTTAGCCAATCAGATAAATCTGTGCCGGGATCTAGGATTGAACCCCGGACCCCCAGCACAGAAGTCTGACACCTTACCCCTTGACCACCAGGACACCAAGAATGCTTATTAAAATGGTTTAAGCAATGCAGGAACAGCAATGTTAGTATAGGGGGACTAATATTAAAAGAAAAGGCCGAGTATTTGTCTAAATCGTTGGGTCATGAAAACTTTAGGGCCAGTAATGGGTGGCTGGACAAATTAAAAAACTATATTGTTTTTAGAATACCGTATTGTGAAATTGTCAGAGTGATTGATCAGGTTTTCAGTAAGTAGCCACGCAGTTGTTCGCTCGCTCGCCACTTTAGCCACGCAGACGTTCACTCACTCGCTAGATTAGCCACGCAGACGTTCACTCACTCGCTAAATTAGCCACGCAGTCGCTCACTCACTCGCTAGTTTAGCCACGCAGTCGCTCACTCACTCGCTAGTTTAGCCACGCAGTCGCTCACTCAACTCGCTAGTTTAGCCAAGCAGTCGCTCACTCACTCGCTAGTTTAGCCACGCAGTCTTTCACTCACTCGCTAGTTTAGCCAAGCAGTCGCTCACTCACTCGCTAGTTTAGCCACGCAGTCGTTCACTCACTCGCTAGTTTAGCCACGCAGTCGCTCACCCGATCAAGTGCTCACTCGCGCGCTTATCAGTTTGGCCAAACTCTAAGAGAGATAATAGAATATCAAAATATTGAAGACACCATTCTCCTTCTTCAAAGAGCAAAAGTTGGAAATTGAACCTTGACATCCTGAGTCCCAGGAGAGATTCTTTCTCCATGCTATGTCTGATAGGCACATTAACCTCTACTGGTCTGAGCACAGTCAGATTAAGATAGGAAGGAACTTCATGGACAGTTAATAAGTCTTACTAAAACAATTTTAAAATGTTTATGACCCGCCTCAGTGGCCGAATGGTCTAGGTCGTTATTTTCGTGTTAGACTGGACTGCTGATAATGGAGATATCGGGGTTACACTCCCAGTCGGGTGTACTGAGGGGGGATTTTCCAAAATTGTTTTCCACTCACCCTCCACGAAAATGTGAATACACTAAACTCTAAATTCAACCTTGCTCCTCTTTAATACCTAGACCTAGAGATACACATTATATTATGGTAAACAAATATTTGATATTTCTTCATAAAAACATAAATTTTGATTTAAAAATTCTCACATAAAAATTTTTTTCGTCCTAAACATGGTTTTATAACATCTCGAAAAATCAAAAGCATGATATTTTTGCACACTATATTATATTAGACTTATATTTTAAAAACAATTTTGGGAAGAAAACTTTTCTTTGGACTGTCAAACCCTTGAAAAGTGTACTTTTTATAGGTCTACTAAATAAGGCATGGTCTACGTAAGATATTTACATTGTTTATAATTAAAATATTATTAAATACATTAATAATATTAGAGTAGACCTTATTTACTGTATCGATCCGAAAATAATCCTTCCCCGAATATAGGTCGTATCCTGAAATTACGCTCACTTTGAAAGGCGTGTAAGAGACGCGAGAAAATGTGTTTTTGGCAGTTTTTATGGCAAATTTTTTTGGCCAAAAAAAAATGCTCCAGTAGAAACTTAAAGTTTAATTTCCTTCACTAGGTGATATCAACAGTTGTTGAATATCTGTCATGAGCATAGCGGTATTATCCATCAAACTTTTTAAATGAAGAGAAATATCCTTGATAGATATTCAACAACTGTTGATATAAACATGTGAATAAAATTAAACTATAAGCTTGTGTTTCTCCTGGAGAATTATTAAAGGCCACTTCACACTGGCATCCGCGGTGTCCATGGACGTGCCAATTCACACTGCAACCAAACGTCCACGGACATTTTTGATGAGTACAAACTTGAGTTGCTATACTGTAGTGTAATGTAGATTGTAGGCGACCACGCGCTCTTCAAAACGCCACTGCGCATGCTCAGTCCAAAACTTCCACGCGTACGTCCTACCGATCGCTCGGAGAGTGATCTGAAAACATCCGTACCGCGGACACTGCGGTCTTTCTGTGACACCGTGGACGCCAGTGTGGATTGGCCTGCCATTAGCGTAATTAGTACATAGGCGTATAACCCGAACGCTGTGTAAGACACGGTGCTAAGTAATAAATGTATTTTCTAAATGATTCTTTAACCCGAATCCTGCTATAGCTACCACTTGAGTCTGTCTAATCATGCAGCAATATTTAATTACCACATGCCGGGGTGCCAGGCAATGTACGGTGTACTTATAGTTACTGCCCCTGCCGGATCTTCTTCTCCTCCTCCACCTCTCCCCTTTAGCTGTGTGTGTGTGTGTGTGTGTATGAGAAACCCGAGTAACGGGGTGGAAGGTTTCAGGGGCAGAGAGGGGAACAGATATTTTCCAAGGCACGCAACCCTGCGCAGCCACGCACGCTTACGCGGGGGTGGCCAGTTTATGACATGTTGGACTAAGTTTATTTATCTGTTTTTATTTTCTCCGAACGACCCTTTCAGAGAGAGAGAGAGAGAGGAAGTATTGTAACCTTTAAAAAAAATTGAATTCTAGATTTTGATGGATGTCAACGTTTCATGACCCTCTGTACCCGAAAATGTATTTTACCTGGTGCTGTATGTCTGTATCTCAGACTAGAGTAGAAACCATTTTACCGATAGGGCTAAAACTTGGTATCTAGAGCTTTTAAAATGTTACCTTAAGTTTTTTTTAATTTGATAATAAACCTTAAAATTAAGGGTAGTTTATTTAGGGGCGAAAAGAGAGAGAGAAAAAAAGCGATTTTCTTGAATTTTTATCAAGAGATTTTAATTAAAATTTGTATATAGGTACTCTTTTATATAGTAATCAAAGTGGCGTATCTAATTTTTCCGGTAAAATGAATTAGAAGGTATTTTACATAAGTGGTTTTCTCCAATTTATTTTTTAAGGTCAATAATGGGGCCCTTGTGATCAAACAAAGTTTGGCACGCCTGGTTTAAAGAGTCACTATCACTATAAACTTGTCTGCCGACGGCGAGAAGATCGGGGTGCGAGTCCCAGTCGTGTGTCTGCGTGTATTTTTTTTCCTAAGGGGTTTTCAAATCCCCTCCATGCAAATGTTGATACATTTCCTCTAAATTCAACATTATTCATCCATAACACATTAGCGTAATTAGTAATATTATGAGTTTAACCCTTACGGGTAGTAAGACGCTGTGAGAAAAAATCAACAACATAGTAAAATGTTAGTCTAACAATATTGACCTAACCCGCTTCGTTGGCCGCATGGTTTAAGGCGCTACTATCACAGTAGACTAGACTGCTGGTGAAGGGGAGATCAAGGTTCGAATATAGGTCGGGTTTAGTGAGGATGATTTTTTCCAAAATTGCTTTCCACTCTCTCCTTTCACACAAATGCGAGTACATTTCCCATAAATATAGCCTTTCTCATCCTTAAACCATAAGCATATTTAGTACATAGGCGTATAACCCGAATGGGTAGTAAAACACGGTGGTAAAAAAACTTTAAAAATATTATGTTTGTAATTTTTATAAATACTTTTACTGTAGTTCTTCCTTCCAATTTTTCCAATCCTCCCCCAATTTTTACAAATTATTTTACTGTAGTCCTTTCTTCCAATTTTCCCAACTATCCTCCCAATTTTTACAAATAATTATATTGTAGTATTTCCTACCTCGTTCTTTTTGCAATCCTATGTTTATTTATAAAACCCCTGGGAGAAAGTCAGACCTAATCTCCATTACCGTGCCAAGTTGACAAGAACCTTCGGCCCATCTCCCTTGAAAATGGATCCAGACGACGTGCGTGGCTTTGTTTTACCCACCCCTGGTATTCTATATAGAGAATAAGCTGTGTAGTAAGGGAAACAAATGAATCACTCCCCTCGATGAAAAAATATATATACATCCTTAATGGAGACGCTTCAAGATTGTTCCGCTTTTCCTAATGGTATTCTTTTCAAATAAGTATTTTTTTTTTGTAGAAAAGAGAACTATTTGTTGCATGTAATAAAACGCTTAACTCCAAGGTAATTGTATTAAGATTTGTAGGCTATATACCTTCCGCCGTGCCTTGAACTTTGATCTAGACTACAATCGTAAATCATCTTCGCTTTATATAAATTCAACAGATTTTTACCAAACTTTGTGCGCACATAGTGGAAGAATAACAAGGAAGAATGTCTGTTTATCCTTAGTGCATACGTCCTATCTCGTTTGTTCCAAAATATCTCTCACTTACCTACTAATACAGCGCCAAACGGTCGGTATACGACTCTCTCTCCACCCTGTGATTTACTCACTGCCAGAAGGTTATAAGCCTCACGTGATATTAGTGATGCTCCTTTGACGTATGAACCTTAAAAGTTAATACTTTCCCTTTATCACACTTCTCAACATTCTTCTGTCTTTATTGTCCTAGTTTCAACGTTACATATTGCAACAAACACAAACACTGAACCTGCATTGTGCTGGGCGTGTGGAGGACGAGAGAAAAGTTCAGTGTTTTTGCAGTTTTTAAAGCAAAACTTTTTATGACGAAAGTAAATAAAATAATTCTCCTGTAGAAACATAGAGTTTAATTTTCCTCAAATGGTGACACCAACAATGATTGAATATCTGTCAAGGGTGTCCTGGAATTTAAAGACCACTTTTTATCTTCATTTAAAAGGCTTCTCATCTAATGCCTCTTTGCTCGTGATATATATTCAACCAATGTTGATATCACCTTGTGAAGAGAATTAAGCTCTATATTTGTACTGGAGAAATATTAGATTTATTTAGCCCCCGCTCCCCCCAAAATAATTGCTATAAAAACTGCAGAAACACCTTTACTCGTGTTTCCTACACTCCCACCTTAAGGACGTTGCCTACTTGTGACGTCACGTAAAATCAAGATAATATTTCCCATATTATGAATTTACGTTTTATTCGTTGGGTTTTAAAGATATAACATTGAAACATAAACCATACATTTATAAACAATTCTAAAAAATAATATTATAATGACACAATATTATTTTGTTTGATCTTAAACTAGTTTTTTTGTAAACGTATTTTTTTAACAGTATAAAAATTAGGTTTTTTAGCCTACCCACGAAATAGCCAGTAGGAATCTTCCTGCCAGGATGTGTATTGAAATAAATGGTACGGTATTTCGCGCAAACTTTTTCAATCTCTTATCTAAAATTAAAGACATTAACTTAAAGCTCGTAAGATATGTGAAACAAAATAAGATACATTGTTGCAGAAATATGTAGCATGTAAAACCGCTGATTTAATATGTACAAAAAACCATAAATATAATTAACACAATGATTACAAGTGCTAATATATTCAAATAATATGTGGCAGTGGTTAACTCACTGTGGATTTATGTTGCCGGGAAACACCAAAGCTCCAGGAAAGCTGCCCCAGCTAACCGGGCCAGCACTACCAGCAAATCGAGGTCTTACTCTCAAGTCACGCTTCCAAGGAAAGGCAGATCATTTTCTCTGGGCACCACACCATCAAAGAGAGCTAGTGGTCACTCAGCGCAATTTCGCAACTTAATCCCCTTCGATGTCCAGATGCTAACATGCGCCCGAGTTCGTCAGTTCCGTAACTATATAAGCGTCATGCCTCGCTTCACATTATAACCCCTACCCACTTCCCTCTCAATCCCATTGGCTTCCCGGACGTCCTAGACTTCATTGTCTCCAGAGGGATCAGAAGGCGGTTGGTGTTGAAGTCTTTAGCTGAGCTAGACTCGGATCACAACCCCGTTCTTGTGAACCTGGGACGCGCGGTGTCCTTCATAGACCCCCCGAAAAACCTGACCTTAGGCGCACTAACTGGGACAGGTTCACGAATGTGTTGAGAGAGAAATTGGGACCCACCCCTACCTTTCGAACAACAGCGGAAATTGATCGCGGTGCGGAGTTCAAAACTTCCGCCATCAAGGGGTCGCTCGAAGCTTCGACGCCGAGGCACCGTCCTAAGAGGGCGCCACAGGCTTCTTTGCCCGATTCTATCCTCAGGCACGTCCGGGAGAAAAATCGGCTGAGAAAGGCTTGGCAAATCTCGAGGGACCCGGTAGACAAGGCCAACTGGAGCCGCAAAGTTCATGCGGTTCGGGAGATGGTCCGAGAATACCGGAACAGTGTCTGGGAGGACAAGATTGAGAGCCTGTGCGTACAGGACAGATCCCTGTGGCGCATAACGAGGAACTTGATGCGGGTTCCCGCACCAAGACCGCCTATTGTAGGTCGCAACGGGGTGGCCAACTCCGACCAGGAGAAGGCCGATGCTCTCGCTGAGCACTTAGAGGCACAATTTGTATCGACTGACAACCCGTCAGACCCGGTGCACATTGCGCACGTGNTTGTTCGAGAGACTTCTACTGACGAGACTGACCAGACATGTTCGCGAGGCGGGCATCTTGGTGGACGAGCAGTTCGGCTTTCGGGCGGGACACGCCACGTCTCATCAACTTGTTCGGCTCGTGGAGCAGGTCACGAGGAACTTCAACATCAACAGGCTGACTGGTGCTGTCTTTCTCGACGTGGCAAAGGCCTTCGACCGTGTTTGGCACGAAGGTCTCCTTTTCAAACTCCTCTCCTTGAACCTTCCCTTCTACCTAGTTAAGATTGTTCAATCTTATCTATCCAACCGGACCTTCTCCACTACCTTTGGGAACGCCACATCCCAAGTCAGAAGCATCCGGGCTGGAGTGCCGCAGGGTTCCCTCGTGGGCCCGGTGCTCTTCAGTCTCTATTTGAACGACATTCCGAAATCCCCAGACACCAAGTTGGCTCTGTATGCGGTCGACACGGCTCTATTAGCCGAGTCGTGGCGAGGGCAGCTGGTGGAGAGGCGACTCCAGACGCACCTGACGCAGTTGGAGGAGTGGCTGACTACCTGGAGAACAAGTATTAACGTGGAGAAGAGTACAGCAGTGCTCTTCACATGGAAAAGAAAGTTCTATAGGCCGGCCCCACTCCGGCTGTTCGGAGAGCAGATCAGATGGGCGGACAGTGTTAAGTACTTGGGGCTTACGCTGGACAACAAGCTGACCTGGCGACTGCACTGTACCGAGCGACTAAACAAGGCGAGGCAAAGGCTGGGAGTCCTAGGCCCACTGCTTAACAGGTGTAGCGCCCTGTCTACTAGGAACGGTCTGACACTGTACAAGCAGTTGCTCAGACCGATCCTAGACTATGCGTGTCCCGCTTGGGGCCACCTGGCGGACACGTATATGAGGAGGATGCAAGCATTCCAGAGTAGGTGTCTGAGGATCATTGTGGACGCACCTTGGTACGTTCGGAATGTGAATCTGCACCGAGACCTGGATATGCCGACCATCAAGGACCACTTCCGGAAGCTGGCGCAGTCCTTCTACGCCAGACTCCCCGGTGCCACCAATCCTCTTATCCAGGGGCTTGGGAATTACGTCATCGACCCTGGGGGGTGCCACCGACGTCCCAAAGCCCTGCTCGGATAAGCGAGAAGTGACAAACGTGGTCTGGGAGGCTCTCACACAGCCCCCCATAGAGTAGTGTCTCCGCACGTAACTCTAAAAACCTCTTAGTCGGTTC
>CABFWO010001837.1:20308-99647 GCA_902155825.1 Timema genevievae
GGGGGGCCGACGACCTGTCCGTAAAATCAGGGTGAAAAATTTACTAGGCTGAAAAATACAAGGGAAATAACTGGTACGGTACACTGCACAAACTTTCTCTCTCTTTTATCTTAAAATTTAATTAAAATCTAATAAAAACTCGTTAGATTTGTAGGAACACTCCACCCAAAGAGTATAAATAATGTAATATATACTGTAACAGAAACATTGAGAACAAAGGAACCGCTTTGTTCACCAAAGAGCTGAAATCAATTTAAATTGTCAAAAGAGATCTAAAAAAAAAGTATGTAGGTTCATATATTTGTTTATAGCCGAGAAACTAACTTCATGGTTTTATAAAAATATATTTCAATAAAAGTTCTAATTTTTAATAGTAGATTACTACAATTTTACAATGATAGCCTAAACTATTTCTTATCTCAAATAGTTAGGTTTACGGAGATATGATCAAAATTGGAAATTTCTGCCTTTGTAAACTTTGCTTGGAGTCATTTTCATAGGAAGATGAGAGTTGTCATTATTTTCTTCTGACATTTTAACCAATGCTTGGATATCAAAATTTAATCAAAATTTGAGATAGTAAATTCTTTCTTTTTGCCCTATAGTACACTAACCCTTATTTAAAGGGTATATAATTCCAAAATCCCCTGAGGAACCTTTTGAAAACCCCAAATACCAAGTCTGAGTCTAATTGTTAAAATTATTTCGGTTCTATCCTGAGATACAGCAGATGACATCGCGAAAACCACTTTTTCAGTTTCAGGTTCAACATTTAACAAAATATCGAGTGTGTCTCTTTAGGGTCTAGTGGAAAGAGTTCCTGGTTACAGATCCGGAGGTGCCGGGTTCAATCCCTGGTGATTCCAAAAAATATTTGTAAAGCAGTGTGTCTTGGGACGGGGTTAAACTCAACCTAGTGAGGACAAATGATGAGATACACAATAAAGAAGCAGCAGTTTCGGTTTAGAAAACTGAAATTAACGTCTGGAGGGTTCGTTGTGCTGACCACATGACACCCTATCTCCACAAATGTTGGCACTATCATCGCTAAAGGCAGCGGCTAATAGGTCGGTATATCTCGCTTGTGAGCTCACACCATAGAGTTTTTTTTATTAAGTGCATTATTAGGTGGGGACAGTGGAAAACTGAGTCTTTCCTTTTCTCTGACACAAATCCTTGAAATTTACCAACCTTTCGGTCACTGTCCATAAAATGATAAAAGCTGTCGGTTAAGTTCAAAGTCCATAAAATCGTGGGTTTATCAGGCCTATACTGTATTTATTTATTTTAGTAATTAAAAAATGGTTCTTCCTATATCTAAATCGAACTAGATTTCTAATTTGATATTATAATAACTGTTACAGCAGCACTCTCAACCAGCCCCGTGGTGTAGTGGTCAGTGCCAATCTAAGGGTGTTTTTCCCGAAAGGGGAATCACCGCAACTGTCACCAGGATTTGGTTAGTTAGGCTTAATTTGGGCTTAATTGTTTCGACTGATTCCACAGCTTTACACTATCATCTCATCTGGACACGGAAAGAGCCTCCACGGAAAGTACGTACGATTAGTACATTCTGCCGTCCCGAGGGCAACGGTTCATTAGTACTGGCTATTTTTTTTCCACTTCTGGGATACGAATGATGTAGGCCGGACGTGCAATATAATTTTATCTCCATTCTCTACTTAACGTGCACATATAAGCATACCTTGCAGATAGACCTACAAATGTTTGTGATCGAATAGAAGAGAACATAAGATAGGTCCATGTTTTTAAAGTTTTTATAAAAAAAAGTATTTGGGCTAAAATATAATAGGCTTATTAAATACTAGTTGAAGTAAGTAGCCTACTCGGCGTTGCCTGGAAGAAATGTATTTTTAAGTTGGGATAGAACGGAACGAGGAGAAAAAGCCACTGGTTTTTGTAGTTTTTATGGCAAAGCTTTTTTTTTTGCCAAAAATAAATAAAATATTGCTCCAGTACCAACATAAAATTTAATTTTCTTCACATGGTGACTTTAAAATTTCTTGAATATTTGTCTAGGGTGTTCTAGAGCTTAAAAACACCTTTTTCTCTTAATTTAAAAAGTGTGTTAGATAATACCAATATGCTCATGACAGATATTCAAGAATTGTTGATATCGCCGGTGTGAAGAAAATTAAGCTCTGCGTTTGTAGCCTACTGGAGCAATATTTTATTTATTTTTGCAAACAAATTTTTTTTCATAAAAACTACAAAAAAAAAGTATTTTCTCGCATCCCCTTCCATTCCACCTTATTAATTGTACGTAGAAGGTGTCTTTTAAAATTTTAAAATTCTGGCTTTCAAATACATATGGCTAATAATTTGTAAAATTTAACAGTTCTTAAATATTTGTCGTGAGCTTCGAGAAAATTAATGAGGAATCTTTCTGGTAAAATTACTCGATCATGATAATTAATATAAAACTACTTTTGATATTAGCCTACTATTGGTGGACAATTAGATTAGCTAAACGTATTCATTGAAGCAATATTTGATTTATTTCAGCCAAAAAATATTTTTTGTTATTAAATCTTTAAAAAAGAGAGCCTTTCTCTACTCGTGTTATCTTCAATACCACCGAAATCTTTAAAGAAAACAATTAAGTCAGAAATTATTTAATTTCAACCAAATTATTTAAAACTGTTGTTAATATTTTAAGCACCAATAAAAAATAAAGGTTAGAATACGACGCAACACTAACAATACATATAGAACTATAGGCCTATATTTTTTCACAATCAGTATCAGGCTAACTCTTAAAGCTAATCAAATCAAATCAAATTTAAAAATCGAGCTTGTTTTCTATTTCGCGCCTTAAACTCTCGGTGGATCATCTCTCTTCCTCTCTTTCAACGTAATAAGTCTAATTTTAAAAATAAATAAATTATGACACCATGTGAATCTTTTTTTTTTAACAGATTTATAGTTCTGTTGTCATGCTGGTCGTTTGTTATTCCGAATGTGCTTTTGTAAAGCGCTCGCAGACAAGAGCTGATTTTAACAGGCAATAAAAAAGGTTTTAGGTTTGTAATTTTAAATGTTTTTTTAACATATACGATTTTGTGAGAAAAAAAACACGATAAAATAAAAAATAACGCCCGCCCCCTTATTTCTTTCAAAAAGTCCACTTAGTGTATGTCGCCATAGTCTTTTCAATCTGCCTCCCGTGTTGTTGTTATTGTTATTCGTGTATATTCAACAAATTTTTTTGTCCTACCCCCTCCACCACCCTACCCTTTTTTCTTACTCCACCCCTAACCCCTCCATTTCTCCTCTAAACCAACGCGCCGTTAAAATCAGATGGATTTATGAGCGGCCCCGGCAAGTCCAAACACACGCGAACAAATTGCGGCGAAGAAAACGTTCTTTAACTGCTTTGTTTCTCTCTACTATTATTTTTTTTTAAAGAAAAATAATAGGCTGGTCTAATAAATCCCTCCAATGACCGAGACGGCGTGTTGATATTCCTGTGTCTTAGGCCACGCCTACCGTACAGCTATTGGCCACGGCTCGCCGGGGGGAGGCGGCCAATGAGAGGTGAAGCTTAGCCCCGAGGGGCGCGCGACGGAGTCGACTCGTCTGTCAGTGTTGATCTAACTGTGCTAGAGAGAAGGTGTGCTAGGGTTAGCTAGTGTTTGGTTTTTCAGGTGGGGGAGAGTAAAAGTGTCCCTCTAAAATTTGTTAAAGACGGTGTATTTTATGGGTTTCTCTTGGTCGGTGACGGACGACGGGTTTTCTCGTCGAGACTGATTCAGTTCGCTTCAAGGTAAGCTGGTTCGTGAACGTTTTGAGTTGTTGGCGCTTGTGAAGTAGATCGTTAAGACAATAAAGTGAGCTATGAAGACTTATTCGCTAGGAAAAACAAAGTATTTTTAGAGAAAACATTGAATTTATTCCATCAAAACGAACTTTACACCGTCCTTAATTTGGGATAGTTTTACGTTTACTATCTGTTGGTCGGTTTAATGTCATAACTGTCACCGAAGGAACGTCTGAAAAAGCAAAATTCATAGAGAAAGTGGTGAGTGGACGTTAGCATATTCGTAAAATTGAATCAACTTGTGTTTTAAAAACGACGAGTCTAGAAGAATTTCAAAAGAAAGGTGGACAAACGGAAATGTCTACGAAGACTTTCTTAGCCTAGTGCCCTCTTGGTCCGCAGACCGGGAGCTGCCAACCGCTCGCGAAGAGATGCCTCGGCCCAGCCGCGAGTCCTACGGCGACCAGAAGCCGCCCTACTCGTACATCTCCCTAACCGCCATGGCCATCTGGTCCAGCCCGGAGAAGATGCTACCTCTCTCCGACATCTACCGCTTCATCACGGACCGCTTCCCCTATTACCGCCGCAACACGCAGCGCTGGCAGAACTCGCTCAGGCACAACCTCTCCTTCAACGATTGCTTCATCAAGATCCCCCGACGGCCGGACCGACCGGGAAAAGGTGCCTATTGGGCGCTTCACCCTGCGGCCCTTGACATGTTCGAGAACGGCAGCCTTCTGAGGAGGAGGAAACGGTTCAAACTCATGAAGACCGACAAGGATCGGCTGGAAAACGAGCTGGCAGCCTTGGCCAACCTCAACCGGTTCATGTTCGCGCCACCCCCGGCGCCACAACCTCCCCCTGAACCTGCGCCCATCCCGCCCCCATTAGTCCATCCCAGGACAAGCCCGACGTCCCCTACCAGTGTGACATCTCAGGTCCAGAGGCCGAAGAGGTCCTTCACCATAGAGTCCCTCATCTCCCCGGACAAACCTTCCAAAGACGAGGAGTCACCGACGAGGCTCCAGGCGGCGGCGCAGTTCTTATACACCCCCGTACTGGCCACCCCGGCGCCGTGCTACGCCCCCAGCTACGTCCACCCCTCTCTCGTCATGGGGTTGATGCACCACCAACTACCCCCGGCACCTATGTACCAGCACCACCCGGTGGCGACGACGCCCGCCGTGTTCAGGTTCAGTCCGACGCTGAGGTCAGTCTGACCACTGGGGGACGCCGTCGTATCCTCGGAGGCGTGTGACCTGAGGACGCCGGCGACTGCTCAGAGGTGACGAGGGGTTACCCAAGGAGGGGAGCAGACCCCGGGATAGCTAGTAGACGAGTTATCAGCGACATCCGGTGAGTGACCATCAAGGTAGGCCTTGGTTCGACTGGGCGCTACGTTGCGTACCTGGAACCGGGCCTAGGCCTAGGAGTCTGCCTGTTAGGGGCTACAGCATTTATCTGGTCTACCCCCTCTGAACGTTTCCAGAGGATTGGGGTTTGAAGCCCAATCAGGGGACTTCAAGAAGATATTTAACAGGAGTATGAGTGGTTCGAATTCTAATAGAGTCAGGAGTTGATAAATATTTATAATCCCGAATGAAACAATAGGAACTATAAAGAAATTGTCTAATTTATTATTAATTTGAAATAATCTGAAAGGATGTATCATTTACTTTTATGAATATCCTATTTTCGTAGATAGGCTACTTCCGATTAAGGCTAATAGCCGGTGTCGTGTCGTGGAGTGTTGTCAGGTTATGCAGAGCGTGTTAAATCTGTAGCCTACCCGTAATATGTTCTCGCCCACTCTGTCCCCATTTGATCAATCACACATGGGCTCTGCTCAACACACCTCACATGGGAAATATACTTTCACTAATACCTGATTGATGAATTCTCTGCTCAGGTATTATAACATAGGCCTACATTTTTTTTAACTCTCTGCTTAATCCAGAAACAATCCACGCCACTGCTAATACAGTCCAATTTTCATAGAAAGCACCTTTTAGAAAATTTAAACTTATCTTACTATAATTATTAGTATTAATTTAAAGCTAGTGATTTATCAAAAGAGAGAGTTGCAGATCAAGTGAGGACGTATGAATGCGTGAAAGTGTAGCTGGTAACTCTTCTAGTCGTCAGATAAGGTTTTTATTATGAAAATTGGACTTAAGCTAGGAGAGCTTAAGACATGGGTCGGCAACATACGGCACGCGTGCCAAGAGTGGCACGAAAAACGATTTTCAATAGCACGCTGAGCGTTTTGACTAAAAACAATACAAAACCTTTATTTTTAAGTAAAACCATTGATTTGAATAATAATTTTAATAACACCATGTTTTATATTTCAATGATTCAATGTGTTTTGTTTCAAAATTGTAAAATAATGTGCTCAGAACTTAAATCTTGCAACACACATTTATAACTTTTGTATTTATTCTGTATTATCTGATTTATATTAAAATCTTCTAGTAACAGTTATTTACAAAATAAACTTTAATTTGTTTTAATAGTTGTACTAGCTAAATAGTATAAAAATATAAACGATTTGGGTGGGCTTAAGTTGGTTGGCACGCTGAGCGACTTTGCAATATAAATTCGGCACAACATTATTAAAAGGTTGCCGACCCTGGCTTATGACATCTACAAACCCACCAAAAATAAAAAATAATCATAGTAAATTAATGAGAGTAAGGAAAGTAGTATCAAATTAAAGTAGACTATAGTTAAAGGTTGTTAAAATGTAGGCCTATCATTTGACTGTTTCAATAACATTATCTATAACTTTCCTTTGATGGTCACTCATGGTTTGTCAAAGCATAATTATTAGTTAAATAGGTATATTTATTGTTAACGTTATTTAATAGAAATATCTATAGACAAACGATGTAAAAAATTAATTGGACATTAAAATGATCTGTACAGAATTAAAAAAATGTTTCCGAAACCTTTAAATTGAAGCCACGATTAATTTTGTAGCTGTGTTGTGTAATATAATTAATCGTGTAGGCCTATCTGTTGTAAAATAAAAGAAGATAAATAATATCGTGTTTATAAGAAATCTCGTTTTTTCCCCCTTCCCTTTGTTATTTCTGTTGTAGATATTTTATTTAGACGGTCGGTTTTTACGAAAATATAACTGAGATGTTATCGTAGTGGAGAATATAGTTCCTTTTTTTTTTGTGTATCGTTTGGGGAATGAGGTTCCATAAATGTAAGACAGAATTTATTAGAGTAATACTATTCATTAAAATCATAAATAATAATAATTTTGTAGTCTTACACATTATTTACATTAGTAAATATTTATATAATGAGGACTCGAATCATAGAACAGGCTTGTGTACAAAAAAACAACATTTTCTAGGTCTACTCTTTTAGTCTTATACTGTCAACTTGTTTTAGAAATAATGTTATTGAAAATAATACCTAAGCATCAATATTTTGATCCGAATTTGACTAGCGTATATAGGTGATGTGCTTTTATTTGAAAAACAAAACAAACAAGTCTTGTAAAAATAAACTTAATCTTAATTACCGTACGGCTGTCTTAGCCGAAATACCCACTAAATATAATTGACTAGATATTAGAGCTCAAAATAAAAGTAGACCTTATAAAGAATTTCAATGTGCAAACTCTTTGATAAATATAATATATTTATGATCTTAACTTATGGGCTTTGATTTACCTCAAGAGTTTTAACAAAAGCCTGACTGTAAGCTACTTAGGTAGGAGTGTAGGGGAAGCGAGAAAAGATGTTTTTGTGTTTTTTATAGCAACACTTTTTTGGTTAAAATAAATCAAATATTTCACCGTTAGAAACATAGAGTTTAATTTTCTTTACATGGTGATATCAACAGTTGTTGAATATCTGTTATGGGTGTCCTGAAATTTTTCTTTCAATTTAAAAGGTTTTTCATCTAATATCGTTATGCTCATGACTACGGCTCGGATGTTTATGACATTAATAATCGAGAAATATGCATGCGAATACGCCCTTAAAAAGTACCAACATATGACCTAAAAATTAACAAATATGTCCTAAAAATGTATGTTAATGATAATTGGTATTATTAAAATATGCCTCAAATCAAGGAAGTACCGGTAACTTGCAGTAAAGTAAATTTAGCAGACCAAAATTTAATTACTGATCTGACAAGCTCACAATTAATTCACAGAAACATTCTAATGATAAATTATGAAAGCTTTTAAAATATAAAATGCGAAACACGAGAGAAATTAGAAATATCAGTTATTTAAGTAATTTTAATTGAAATATGAGTTTATGCTCCCCAAAATGTGGAAATATGACTTAAAATTGCAAAATTGCTCAAAATAAATTGTGTATATTTGGACTCAGGGTAGCATAAAAAATTGTTATAGTTCATTACGCATTAAATTCGAAGTGAGACTAAAAATACGATATTTCATAAACATCCAAGCCCTACTTATAACAGATATTCAAAAAATTGCTACCATAAAATGAGGAAAATTAAACTCTACGTTTCTACTGGAGAAATATTTTTAAAAAATTGTCCAAAAAAAGTTTTTCTATAAAAACTGCAAATACACTGACTTTTGCTTGCGTCCCTGACACTCCCAATTTAAATTCAATTTTTCCTTTAGTACGTATGTCTCCATCTATATAGAGAAAAATAATTTAAAAGAATTACAGAATAAATAAAATGTAGGCCTACATTTTCATATTAAACTATCAGTATTTAATTTTCTTCTAACATTACCGATTATGACCGATCAAGGTTATTTTGGTCCCACTCAAATATAATTTGAAAGTACTCGATATATTTGCAAGTTTATAAGAATCAAGGATCAACTTTTAATGACGATGTCGTATTCTTATGTGATCGACTGAAAATTGACGTGAGATCAATCAGCCGATCGCAATAAACCTGTTGCTAACTCCTGATCTAGAAAAATTAGTTTTTTGTCGTTTTGTTAATTAATTTTAGGTTATCTTTAACCCCCCCTTTTTTTAAAATGAAAATCCTCCAATAGCTTACTAACACTCAACTAGTTAATAAGTTATTTATTTCACATTGCAATATTTTATACTATAAACTTGACTAACTAACAATGTTGTCTTGTATTCTCGTTTTATTTATATCTTTAATTCTTGATTCATGGGAATGTTAATCTTTATATGTTGAAATTGATCATAGTTTAGAATTTAATTAATGAACTGAAAATTGCTATCTTTATCTGAAGATTATCCCAATTGAGAACTTTTAAAAAGTAAATACATAGATTCATAGCTTGGGTGAGTTACTGTAGAAATGAATTTTAAAGCAAATTTTATAATCTAACGATTGTTATTAAAATTATGAGTAACTTATAAAAATAAACTGTGATCCTGCCAAATTAAAAATGTTGAGCACCTTTTTTTTTTACACCCAATAATCAATTGGAAAGTTGTCAAGTTATTAATTTAATAGACAAATTAATTATATCAGGACTACCCAACTTTTTAGCTAATTCATTTTTTATATTCATTTCTTGTGACAATTTTATAAATAATTTTTGGAGAGTACTTAAAGGAAAATACATGAAGACAACTATTTTTGAATATGAATGCTTGTATTTCTTGTTACAAATTACATAGTAAACAATTAATTGATTTTATTTGATCTAATCCAAATTATTAAAATGATCTTTCAATTATAATTTGCAAGAACAGTTTAGATGACGGGGTGTCCGTAAAAGTGTAATCCATTTTGTACATTCATATTTTCGTGTGTTGTTTGAAGACTTTGAATTCGTATGAATGTGTTTTATTGAGTGAAACTAGCGCAATTTAAAAAGTGTATGTTTTAAATGTTCTGTACAGTGATAATAAAAAATATATTTGGAATTCAAATTTGATCTTTTTTTTCTATAATTTTAAATAAGTTTGGCCCATTTCCATAGTAGATACAGTATATCTTAAACTTTTTATTTTTAACTCAAATCATTGGATTCATAATTTCAATCACTATAAAAGTATTCGCAGTTCAATTCACAAAATATTATCAGACTTTCACTAAGATATTACTAGGAATAATTAATTTAAAACTGTTTTTGAAATTTCAATCATCACACTGCGTAGTAAAAACTAGCTACCAATTTCATTTCTTCATTACTGACACCAACTTAACATTTTAAAGACCTATATATAGCTCCGGTGAAGAACTAATTTAATATTGTGTTAATATTGGTATTATTGTAAGGGTGTGCCTTTTATGTTTTATTTAAAAATAGAAGGAAATACGGCTAAAAGAAATCAATGTTAAGGTGGGAATGTAGGGAACGTAAGCTAAGGGCAGTGCTTTATCAGTTCTTTTAGCGTAACTGTTTATTTTTTTGGTCAAAATAAATAAAATATTTCTCCAGTAAAAACATAAAGGTTAATTTTTTTCACATGGTGATGTCAACAGTTGTTGAATAGCTGACATGAGCATAGCGGAATTAGATGACAAATTTTTTAAATGAAGAGAAAAAGTAGTGATAAAATTTCAGGACACCCTTGACAAATATTCAACAAATGTTGATATCACCATGTGAAGAAAATTAAAAAATGTTTCTACTGGAGAAATATTTGAGTTCTTTCGATAAAAAAAAAAGGTTTTGCTATAAGAACTAAAAAAACACGGGCCCTTTCTCACGTCTACTACACTCCCTCCTTAAGGTGCGACCGACGGGAACGCGAGTAATTTTACAGTTTTTATAGCATTACATTTTTTTGGCCAAAATAAATAAAATATTTCTCCAGTAGCAAAATAGAGTTTAGTTTTCTGCACATTATAATATCAACAGATCTTAAATATCTGTCAAGGGTGTCCTGGAATTTTGTCAAAACTTTTTAAATAAAGAAAAATAGTTTTGACAAAATTCCAGGACACCCTTGGCAGATATTCAAAAACTGTTATTAGCATGTGCAGAAAACTAAACTCCATGTTGCTACTTGAGAAATAGTTGATTTATTTTGGCCAAAAAAATTTAATGCTATAAAAACTGTAAAATTACTCGCGTTCCCGTCGGCCGCACCTTAAGAAGAGTTTAGCCACTTTTGTGGTCCCACGGTCTAGGATATCATTCTCGCTATAGGCAATACTGTCGATATCAGAGTTCAAATACTGGTCAGATGTACTGAGGGTTTTGTTTCTTAAATTATCTTTCAATCTCCCTCCACACAAATGTGGTTACACTTCCTACAAATGTAACCTTCGTAATACCTAACACAATTGCGTAATTAGTACATATGCGTAGCCTACAACCCGAACGTGGTGCTAATAAAAAAACAACATATTATCATGCAACAAAGGAATAATGGTTTATTAAAAGTAAAAATAAATAATTTTGTTTTCCAACTAAATGATTGATATTTTGTTTATCTTACTAATATATAAATAAGTACAATATTT
Organism: Timema genevievae; assembly: GCA_902155825.1. Lineage (NCBI taxonomy): Eukaryota > Metazoa > Arthropoda > Insecta > Phasmatodea > Timematidae > Timema > Timema genevievae. The sequence goes on from CABFWO010001837.1 coordinate 31,512, forward strand.
TTCTATATTATTTACTAAAAAGTACGATATTATATATTACGTATAGGTCAGTGTTTTTTATTAACTAGATTTGAATCCCAGGTTCTCAAGGCTCAAGGCATTTAACTCCAATTGAAGAATTAAAAATAAATGTTAAACATGATTTCGTAATGGCAAAACTGTAAATATGAAGACACTAGAGTGGTTTAGTACAATACTAGCCATAATAATTAAAAATACTAATCTTAAAATACTTAGAATCTTAAAAATACTGCATTTAGCAAACCTTTAATGAGTTGTGATTAGTTTTAGTAAGTGTATATGTAATAATTATTTTTTTCTCTCTCAGATAATTTAGCCTAGCTAAATAAATGTTGTTTCTTTCATAATAGTTGACATGGCTGCCACTTAGCCTTAGTCATGCGTGATTAACTGTTTCTTCAAGCTAAGTTTAACCTATCAGTTTTTAAAAGTCACGTAACATTTAAAAACAAATAGGCCTAATTTAAATAAATGGTATGGAACCCCGCACGGACTTTCTCGATCTACTGTTTAAAAATGGCGATCATAACTAGTAATATATGTGAAACTAAATGGTATATACTAGCAAACCCGAGCATAAATTGCACTATATTTATGTAAAACCTTTTGAGTCCCGGTTTTAAATTTTATATTTTTATTGAATTAATGTTCTAATTTGTATGCTTGGACCAATAAAAAAGATTAATATTGGGTCCACAAGGGTCAACACTTCTTATTAAAATTTCAACTTCCAATCGACATTTTATAAGGTGTTGCACATCTTCATGTCATTGCATTGCTATTAAATTCCTCATTTATAAATTTTGACCAATAAAAAATATAAATATTTACTATTGAGTCTAAAATGGAGATAGATATCATTGCTGTACAAACATTTCGCCTAATAGGTTTAAGGAAAAATTACATAAACTTTTTGAGAGACATATTTAATTACTCTATGGCATTGGGGAATTATTACGTTAAAACTTTAGTATAATATATTATATCTTTACAACTAAAGCTCACAAAATTGTATTAATATATTTGCCAATATCTCAGAAACTATTGGTTTTATAAAAATGTATTTCGTAGGCTTATAAAAGATTTTTTTTAAATTTTAATAGTACTACAATTTGCAATGATAGGTTATTTAGTATCTCAAATAGTTGTGGAGATATGGAAATTTACGCTTCTGTAAAGTACCCTAAAAGTCATTTTATGGGAAAATGAAAATAGCCCGTTTATTTATAATCTTAATCAACGCCTAGATACGAATTTTAATCAAAATCGTTAGAGCCGATTTTGAGAAAATCGACTTTTTTTCTTTTTGCCCTTCAGTAAACTACCCTTAGTTTTAGGGTTAGATATCCAATTCCAAAAACCCTTCGGGGCAACACTATGAAAACCCTATATACCAAGTTTTAGCCCGATCGGTAAAATAGTTTAGGCTCTAGTCGGAGGTACAGACAGATGGACAGAAGGAAATTCAAAAACAACTTTTTCGGATTCAGGGGGTCATGAAACGTTGAGATTCATCAAAATCTCAAGTTCGATTTTTTTGACGATCACAATAATTTCTCTACCTGTAAGATAGCGAGAAAGTAAAAAGTGGTTTATACGATGCTGTCTGTCTGTCTGAACATCTGGCTAGAGCCGAAACTATTTTACAGATTGGGCTATAACTTGGTATATGTTTTTTTTATAAGGTCCCCCCCCCACCCCCCCCGCCTCCGAGGTGTTTTTGTAATTAGATTCCTAATCTTAAATTTAAGGGTAGTTTACTGAAGGGGGGGAAAAAATGATTCTCTAAATCCGCACTAATGATTTTGATTAAATTTTATATATCTAGACACTGTTTTTTATTATTATAAACAAGATAGCAATTCTCATTTTCTCGTGAAAATGAATTTGAGGATACCTTACATGAGGGTAATTTTCCAAATTTCCTCATTTATCCGCAACTATTTGAAATACGAAATATATTATCATTGTAAAGTTGTAGTAGGCCTACCGTTAAAGATAAAAATCTCTTATTTAAAATATGATTTTTATAAAACCAATAGTTTCTGAGCCCTGAGCAAATATGTAACTTATACTTTTTTAATTCAGATCCTTGAAAATGAATTTGATTATTACGCTCTTTGGTGGACAAAGACATTTCTCTTTTCTCACTTTTTCTGTAAAAGTGTTCCTAGTACCCAATATCATAGAGTAAGTAACAGTGTATATTATTTCATTTATGATCTTTGCTGCAGTGTTTCTACAACTATGACGTATAGACCTATTATTTCACTTCACAAATGTACGAGTTTTTAATAAATATCTATTTTAAGATAAAAGCGAGAAAAAGTCTGTGCGGTGCACCTTAGGCTACCATTTAGGGTTACAGCCAATGACTGGGAGATCTGGATTCTAATCCTAATTGGATGTATACTAAGGGTGGTTCTTCCTAAATTTATTTCCTCTCTTCCTCCACACAAATTCGGGAATACCTCCTTTAAATACAATTTTACTCATCCCTAACACATTAGCATAACTGGTAGCCTACATGTTATGCGTATAACCTGAACGGGTTGTAAGAATTACGTGGTAATAACAATATAATTATATATATTACATAATTATATATGTATATATATACACACATATAGGCTATTGTAAAATGTTATCAATGATGACAGCAAAAAATATGTCTGTATTATAGAAAATTCTATGTAAGTTTGAAAATATATTAGCTCTATTTAAATAAATATAAGTGTCCAAGGTAGAACGTAAGCTTTTAAGCACCTTTAACATCTGAAATACAGTGCCTCAGCGTTCAGCATAACCAGAGCAGAGGGTCTTGTTCGTATCCCTGATAAGACACTGCTGCTGTTTGTTTTAGGAGAGATGTTATTTCGTTTTTCCAACACGTCTTATCACCTCCTCCTTCGGTGGTCACACGGTCTAAGCCTCTAAAGCATCACTTTCTTATTAGTCTTGCCTGCTGAAGACGGGGAGATTGGTGTTCAAATCCTGGTCGGATCCATCGAGGATGATTTTTTCCCCCACTCTCATTCTACGCAAATGCGGTTAGATTACCTCTGAAATGCGTCCTTCCTTTACCATAATTATAATATATGCGTACAACCTGAACAGGTAGTAAGATATGATGATAAAGAAATCAGACACGTTCTAGGGAAAAACCAGAATATCATGGAGGTTTCTAATTCAATCAAGGAGATGCTTATTCAATTAATTACTTCCCACAGCAATGATCTTGATTGGGTTCAATAAACGAATAAACAAGAACTGTTGACTTGACGCATTTGGCAAGGCCAGCCGGATAACGGTTCCCTGGGGAATAAATACCCTGTTGTCACGTCATCAGACTCGATTGATGGCGGGGTCTTTATCTCACCAAAACGATTTTTTTTTTCTATTTACGGTGTGTTTGAGCATAATAAATGACCCCTTGTCATCACGCCGCACGAATTGTATGTATGATCTATGATTTGTCCCTTCATGTTCGTATAGTTTTATCTAATGACGAGAGATTGATAGGTCTATAGCAGAATTCAGTTAGGAAGGACAATAAAACAATTTTAATAACTTATATTCATACGTCAAATCATGTAATCTGCAGCTGTCACCTTTGATAGTTTCTATAAACACCTATAAAATTATATTAATGATATAATAACATATTATATCAGAGTTTCCCGCTAATAAACATGTTTGTATTTTTCAAAACTATTTTTCCTATCAGAATCCTACTGTAGTTTACTGTAGTACTGTAATGTATAGCTAATTCAGTAGTTTCCAACATGGGGTTCGTGGCATCTTTGAGTTTTGGGTCACAATCGTGGTTTATGTTTATGTTTAGGTCTACTTTTTTTTAAAGGTAAGGATGTTGGGAAAACGAGAAAAGCTAATTTTTTTTTTCAATTTTGATAGCAAAACTTTTTTTGTTCAAAATAAATACAATATTTCTCCATTAGAAACATAGAATTTAATTTTCTTCACACGGTGATATATAAACAGTTGTTGAATATCTGACAAGATTATAGCGGCATTAGATGAGAAACTTTTTAAATGAATAGAAAAAGTGGTCATTCAATTCTAGGTCATCCTTGACAAATATTTAAGGACTGTTGAGGTCAACGTGTGAAGAAAATTAAACTCTATATTTCTAATGAAGCAATATTTTATTTAGATATGCCAAAAAAAGTTTGATAAAAAACTGCAGAAACATTAACCTTAAATAACGTCCCTTACATTCCTGTCTTAAGTGATTATAATGATTACCATAGGAAGGTAGAAATATAAGCAGTTAAAATGATAAAAACGGTTAATTTACTGTGTAGGTTCCTTTTAGCTATCCAACTCTGCCGGTTGCTTTCTGACTTAGTTTGCCGTGACTGTCTCGTGTTTAGGCGAGTAACGTTGCCAACATAGCTACTAAAATACCCTCTGGGCTGGGATCGTTGATTATTGTGACGTCCTAGTTTCATTCATGTAATCATTATATAAGCAATTTATAATAATTAAATAAAGCACGCGAGCTTAGAGTCACGCTCGTTTGGTTTGTCGGCGATTTGGTCAGGATTTAAACTTCAACTCAGTGTAGATACTAAGAGTAATTTTTAATAAACGGATTCCCCCCCTTCCCTATCACGCAAATGAAGGTACATTTCCTCTAAATTCTACCTAACTAACAGGTGTAATCGAATGTGCATGGTCTAACACTCTAACGTGCTACTCTTGCAGTAGAGTAGACAGCCGATGGTGGGGAGATAAAAGGTTTGAATCCTGGTAGGGTGTACTAAAAGTGGTTTTCTAAAATGGGTTTCCATTCTCCCTACATACAAATGTGGGTACACTTCCTTTAAATATAACCTTCCCAATCCATAAAAGGCGTAATTAGTACATAAGTGTATAGCTCAAACGGGTAGTAAGATGTAGTGCTAAAAAAATGTGGATAATCTGGTCGGATAGTAAGATTCATTAAGAATAGTAATTTAAAGACTAGGATATGAATGCTTGTAGGTTATCAAGGGGCCTCGACAGGGGCGGCCCGAGGTAAATTTTGTACCCGGGCGGGATTGCTTTTCGGCGCCCCCTTATATGACGGGGGATAATAGGATAATGTGGCGATAATCCCCAAAACTAACAACCTAAACCTGACGTAACCTAGGTGTGACATGAAAATAATCTGAAGTGGATCTACATAAATGGATATCATACAGTAATTACAAACGTTTCACTATGAAAATGGTTAGGATTGCAAAGAAAACTATTATAACATATTTTGTAGACAATGTTCGCCTCTTTAATTTTTATACAATGAACGGTTTAAGAAATAATTGCAAAATACCGTTAAAGGGAGCAATTATTTTAAAAGATGGATGATGCAAATGATCTTTTAAAGAGGAACACTATATCAAATTTTATTGGACAAAATAAACTATACCACTATGTCAAATTTCATGTTGGTATCGACAATTAAATGAGTGTTATGCTTAGCATCTTCAATATTACGCCTAGGTTATGTTAGGCTTGGAAATTAGTTTCATATCATTCTCAAGTTATGTTAGGTTATGATGATGCTCTGTTTGGGGCCCCCCTCAAGCTGACGCCCCAGGCAGCCGCCCGGTTCGCCCGGCCGTTAAGCCGCCCCTGGATCTCGATGGTCTTAAAGATAAAAATTGGGGTCAAACTTATGCTAAAGTTTGGAAACAATTGGGCTGGTAGGTTTTTAGTAGGAAGATCTTATAAAAAATACGCTTAGGTGGTCGAATGGTCTAAGGCGTCACTCTTGTAAGAGACTGGACTTCCGATGACGGAGAGTTTGGGATTAGAATCCCGGTTGGGTGTATGAGGATGGTTTTTCCTAAATTTCTATCTCTCTTCCTCCAGGAAAATTCAAGTACATTTCCTTTAAATACAACCTTCCTCATCCTCATTGACAAAAAAAGCATTAATTAATTAGTATTATGACGTTTAAAAAATATGGATTATAATACACACTAGTTTTAACAAACTGTTTCAGCGTCAACGTGGACTTTTAGCCAATATTTTTTTAAATCGTTATCACATATTTAAAAGACAAAACCCATCCACTACATCACTCATCCCCGCATTTTTCCAAACCCTGGAACTGGAAACTTGAAATCTAGCTTGGCGGGAAAGTAACGAGATTGCTCCATATAATCATACAAATATACAATTTCAATTTCAAAATATGGCATCGGGAAATAAGGGGAAGGGGATATAACTAGAAAAAAAAAGAAGATATTACGTATAAAATTAAAATTTGGTAGACAAGAAGAAAACATCTCCAGATGACCAAATAAATCTTACAATTTTAAATGTCTAAAATGTAATTGTTTAAAAAAGGTTGGGGGTTAAAAATTTCAAAAACTAATTGTAAATAACTGCAGTATTTTACAGTGTAGTAAAAAACTAAAATTCGTTTGACAGGTAAAAATACCAATACAAAGAGTCTAAATATTAAAGGCTAAAAATGTTAAATTTTAAATTTAAGACTCAGGGAAAGAGTGGGAGGAAGGGGGTTAAATAAACTTTAGTATGTGGCAGAAAATTTAAATTTGGCAGTCATTTAGAATGACAAAACAAGATAGCCAAATCTCCCTTAAAAATTCGAAATTTTTTAAGTAGGAGTTGTTTAAATGGGAAAGGGGCAGACAGGATTAGCTATCAATTTCCAAAATTAATAGAAACAACTATCTTTCTGTTTAGTAGAAAACTGAAATTCAGAGTGAAGGTATGAAGACCATTCCAAATAGCCATAAAAGACTGAAGGTTTTTAAAGGTTTTTAATATTTCTTAGCTATAATTTAACATTATTTGTCTTTTTATTATTATCTTTCAAACAATTTCAGTTACATCCTGTTTTTATTTACGTGTAAGCTATATATACACATAAATATAAAATAACAATAGCCTATATAAGTAATAGTAGGGCCTAATGATAGCAAAAACTGGATAGGGAAAAACGTTGACATTAAAATTCATTCTTAAAATCTTGAAAGTAGGTTCCAAGCCTACTTTATCATCCCAAGAAATTAATTTCGTCAGCAAACTTTCGGAACTTAGTTAGCCAGCCTCCTGCCAGCAGACTTAGTACACCTCAAGTGCGGCTCTTTATAAAATACAAGACGAAATCTACCTAAACTCAGATGGAATAGGCCAGTTTCATAGTCAAGCTTAGTACGCCTCAAGTGCGACGTTATACTAAATACAGGATGACACATACCTAGACCAGAATGGAATGAATCAGTTTCATAGTCAGACCTAGTACGCCTCAAGTGGGGTGCTATAATATAATAATATTTAGCACCACGTCTTACTACCCGTTCGAGTTATACGCTTAAGTACTAATTACGCTAATGGATTAGGAATTGGGAGGGTTGAATTTAGAGGAAGTGAACCCGCATTTGCGTGGAGGGAGAGTGGAATTTTTTTTAGGAAAAACCACCCCCAGTTCACCCGATCGAGATTCGAACCTCGATCTTCCCGTCCTCGGTGGTCGAGCTCAACACATGGGTGCTATATTAAACACAAAATGACACCTAAACTAGAATGGAATGGGAAAATTTTACATATGAAACCGGCCCTAGTATGATTGGTCAAATTAAGACAAGGTGAGGGAGAAAATATCACAGGTACAGTTTTAACAAGCTCTTCTTACTGTGGTGACACTCCACGACACGACACGAGATAAGAAATACCACGAGGTAAAGATAAGTGTGTATACATATATATATATAAATATATATATATAATTTTTAACACCATATCTTACTACCCGTCCGGGTTATACGCATAGGCCTATGTACTAATTAGGCTAGTGTGTTAGGGATGAATAAGCTTGAATTTAGAGGAAGTGTAAGCACATTTGCATGGAGAAAGAGAAAGAGAGTGGAGAATCTATTAGGGGAAAACACCCTTAGTACACCTGAAAGAAATACGAACCCCTATCTACCTGTCATCGGCAGTCCAGTCTATTGCTAGAGTGACACCTTAGATTATGTGTATCAAACTCGTTCAAGCATAAGAGTCAAAATGAAAATTTAAGGAAATAATCAAAAATTAAGATATAAAATAATACGACTAATTCTTTGTTTTTTTCCCCAATATTTTTTCCGTGTCGATCAAGCATTCTTTCGAAAATTAAAGTGTTTTTAATGTGATGCAATTAATTGTGCCATTGTAAAACATAAAAAAAGTGTTACTTTCCACAACTTCAATAATTAAAAAAATTGGACCACATTGTAGTTTGATTCATAATGGACCTAATGGTCATAGGCCGCACATAACAATGAGTTGTTGGTCAGCATGTGGCCCACGAGTTTGGCATGCTTGCCTTAGACCATTCTACCATCGAAGGGATGTGTTCATATTAATTCTAAGTAGAAATGTAGAAAACGCGAGCTAAGGGAAGTTTTTTTTTTCAGTTTTTATGTCACAACTTTTTTTAGTCAAAATAAATCAAACATTTCTCCAGTAAAAACATAAGAGTTTAATTTTCTTTACATGATGATATTTAAAAAGTTTGTCATCTAATGCCACTATGCTCATGATAGATATTCAACAACTGTTGATATCACAATGTGAAGAAAATTAAACTCTTTGTTTCTACTGGATATTTGATTTATTTTGGCAAAAAAAAAAAGGTTTTGTTATAAAAACTAAAACACTGCCTTTAACTCACGTTCTACATTCCCACCTTAATAGTGTTGCTTCAGTCATATGACGAAAACTGAAATCGTACATATAAGTGTATAGAAAAATATAAATAAATAAATAAACACAAATTATTCAAACATACTACATCAATCATTTAAAGAAATTGTTGTTGTTTTGTCACCTCAGGCAGTTCCATGTATTGTAGAATTTGCATTTTGAATTGCTACGTTGGGACACGGATTTCAATTTCATTATCACTAATAACAACACGACAATTTGCTTGCCTAGAGGCGCGGGTCATTATTCGGACTCTTTTTTTTTAAGAAGTAAACACTTGATTTCCAATCCGTGGCGAGACAAATTGAATGTTAGGAAGATTTTTTTAAAAGAAAGTTTTATTAATTGGTTGTTTATTCCACTACGTCTCAATTACAATTCTAGATATACGCATATATATTGATTATGAAATGTGTTAGGTATGAGACCCGCCTCGGTGGCGTAGTTGGCTAACGCGCTAGTGGTGTTGAGCTCGACTGCCGCGGACGTGGAGATCAAGGTTCGAATCTCGGTCGGGTGAACTGGGGGTGGCTTTTCCTAAATGGTTTTCCACTCTCCCTTCACGCAAATGAGGGTTCACTTCATATAAATTCAACCTTCCTAATTCCTAATCCATTAGTGTAATTAGGCCTAGTACTTAAGCGTATAACCCGAACGGGTAGTAAGACGCGGTGCTAAATAATAATAATGTTAGGTATGAGGAAAGGTGTTGGTTATCTTACTATAAAAATTTGAAATGCGAGCGATTAAAAAATAACGCTGTATTAATTTTCTTGGTAGACAAAAGTCTAATGGAGAAGGAAATCTGTACCAACCTTAAGGTGGGGTTGAAGGGGACGCGAGAAAAGGGCAGTGTTTTTGAAGTTTTTACGGCAAAACATTTTTTGTTCAAAATAAATAAAATATTGCTCTAGTACAAACATAGAGATTAATTTTATTCGCATTTTGATAGCAACAGTTCCTGAATATATGTCATGAGTTTAGCGGCATTAGATGATACATTTTTAAATGAAGAGAAAAAGTTTTCATTAAATTCCAGAACACCTTTGACAGGTATTCAAGAAATTGTGAAGAATTGTGAAGAAAATTAAATTCTATGTTTGTACTGGATAACTATTTTATTTATTTCATAAAAAAAAAGTTTTGCCTTAAAAACTGCAAAAACAGAGACTTTTTCTCACATCCCCTGCCATCCCACCTTAAGTCAACACAATCTGAACAGTAATTATTCAAAAAAAGAATTATGAAGCCTAGAGTGTTAAAGATAGTAAAAAAAACTATTACTTACTAAGTCAATGTAATTTGATATTTCTTTCAATATTTCATTAAAAAAATTTTATTTTATTTTATTTTTAATCGCAATAAGTAATTGCTAAAACAATTTTTTTTCCGAATAATTTGCAAACACCCGCCTCGGTTGCGTAGTTGGCTAACGCGATAATCGTGTTGGTTGAGCTCGACCGCCGAGGACGGGGAGATCGAGGTTCGAATCTCGATCGGGTGAACTGGGGGTGGTTTTTCCTAAATGGTTTTCCACTCTCCCTCCACGCAAATGCGGGTTCACTTCCTCTAATTCAACCTTCCAATTCCTAATCCATTAGCGTAATTAGTACTTAAGCGTATAACCCGAACGGGTAGTAAGACGCGGTGCTAAATATTATTATTATTAATTTGCAAACAACTCCCTCCCCCTGCCCCCACCTATTCTCCCGGGACCCTGAGGGGCCTCTCAGTGGTCTTCCATCGACAAAACTTTGGATAGATGGATGTACTATCTTCTTAAGGTGTGGGACATAGCTTAAGTGGACAGAGATTAGGAAACGAGGTAAACTCGTTATTAACACTTCGCAACCCGCATCGGCTGACCGACGAGTTAAGCCGTCAACCTCTTTTTATCTGGTTTGCCGGTGATGGGGAGGCCGGATATACTGAAGGGGATTTTCCCCCCAATTTTCTTCCACTCTCCCTTCACGCAAATGTTGGGATAATTCCAATAAATTATGCCATTAGTGCACTTATACGGATTGCCCGGATAAGTATGTAGAAGCGATAATCTGAATGATACAACTCGGTCGTACAAACTTTCTAATTTAGTGAATTAAAGGTTGTAATATTTTTTTTAAATAAGTTTGTAACCCACCCATTAATTATTTTAATTTGTAAAAATAACTATATAATATAATTTCCCATGAGAAAATATTCCCAGATATTCATTTTCAAAATATTTCAAATTTTCTAAAATTTGTCTTAGGTAGGCTAACCTTCCATTAAATTAATTCATTTTAGGAAAATCAACAAACATTATTTATTTTCATGTTAAACAGTCTCCAAATAACAATTATGAACAAAATCATTGAAGAAATCTTGAAAAAATTTAAATTTTTTAAAAAATCAGTCTTCACTAATCTATTATTATATGATTTTTTAAAGAAAAACAAGGTATATCATTAGTTATCAGGGAAAACTTAACATATACCCATTTTGAACCAAATGGCAAGATCCATTTTTATAAATATTTAAATTTAAAAATATCTGTTAACAGCCCTCAAACGAATTTCCCCTAAAAAACAAATATTAAATTTTGTCTGTCACGTCAAACATTCCCCAAATATACATTTTTAACAAAATCACTAAAGTGATTTTCAAAAATCCCTTATATGTAAACTATCCCTTAATGAAGCTTTACCCAAAATACAAGTGTACATTATTATCTTTCAGGAAAAGCACTCCCTAGATATACATTAAAAAAAATCATTAGTCATTATCGAAAAATTTTGAACCAAAATATCGCTCATTAGTAGACTAACCTTAATTTGAGGGCCAAAATAAAATGAAAAATCATGAGCTATAACACTTTTAGCATTTAAATATGAAGTTTGAGTAAAACCCATCAAACTATTTCAGATCTGTGGCAGAGACAGACAAACAGACAATCATGGGGACAGACAAAATAATGGTAAAATCCACTTTTTTGGGTTAGGACACACATAAAACTTATTTTGTCATAATTTTAAGGGCAAAAATTTTCACAGTTACAATACTATCTCTTGATATGAGAAAGTAAAAATAGTATTATAATAGTCACGATGACGTAAACTACTCGGATTTGGGAGCTGCTTTGTTCACTGACTATACCAAATTTGCTATTTTGTTTTAGCACCACATCTTACTACGCGTTTGGTTTATACGCATTATATGTATCAATTACGTTAAAGTTATTAGGAATGAGGAAGGTTGAATTTAGAGAAAATGTACCCATATTTGCGGCGAAAGAGAGTGAAAAACCATTCAAGACCACCCTCGGTGCACCCGAATGGGATTCAAACCACGATCTCTCCCCACCATCGACTGTCCAACTTGTCGTGAGAGTGACTCCTTATACCTTTCAACCACCAATTCGAGTAATTTGTTAGTTAATTCATCGATATGTTAAATTATTACTACTAACCCACTTCAGTGGCCGCATGGTCTAAGGCGCTACTCTCACAGTAGATTATACTGCCGATGACGGGAGAGATCAAGGTTCGAATCTCGGTCAGGTGTAGGCCTACTGAGGATGGTTCTTCCAAAAATGGTATTTCACTCCTCCTCTCCCCACGCAAATGCTTATACACTTCCTTTAAATATAGCCTTCCTAATACCTAGAACCATTAGTGTGGTTAGTAGACCTACATAAGCGTATAACCCGAACTGGTAGTAAGACGCGGTACTAAAAATAAAAAATAAAAGCAATTAATAAGTTGCATTTAAGTTTTCGCTTGTCTCATTTATCATTTATCATATTCAAATTAATTTTCTAAATAAAATAAAATTTTATTTTGAATATGTTAAGAATTATTGAAATAATTTTATATTTCTAAAATTACAAGCCTATTACAGTGTCTTGTCATGGAGTGCTGCGGTTATGTTATCTGTCACTTTATCTCCATTTGACCAAGCATTAGATTCTGTTCCACAAACTTCACATGAGAATATATTTCCATTGATGCCAGACCAATGAGTGTTCTACTGATTGTGAGTGATGAGAATAATTTACAGGTCCCTTCCAACTAACCCTGCTTATACAGCCAAAACTCCACGACACGACTTTTCTATATTAGCTGCATATCCCATATTCTATGGAAACGTTTTAAAAATATATCAATGTATATATATTTAAAAAAAAATTACGTAGGGGCCTATCGGAAATTCGACTAACCCGTATCATATTTTCAAGAGCTCGGGTACAGGAAATGGGTGGACTAGTAGCTAATGCCTAACAAGTATATAGTTGTTAACTAGAATCAGTTAACCCCGTGCCTATGTTTTTTTACTAGTCCATTCCACGAGGTATAATGGTTTTCTCGACACCTGCTTCGAAAAGAGCCCTCTCNACGAAACAAACGCGTCTTAAGGTGGCCGCCTCGGTAAGTGAGAAATTGCCACGCAGACGTTCAGCTCTAACGCAATATTTAATTCTATGACTCATTATTTCAAAATACGGCTCACGCCGAAATAAATTAGAAAGATTCCTGCAGGTCTCTTTTTCCTTAACAGCCCTATAGTTTTAAGTTTTATTAATAGAAACAAATGTGTTAAACTGTGATATTAGCTATTTTTCTGTTGAGCCAGATCACCGAGGACGGGGAGATTGAGGTTCGAGTCTCGGTCGGGTAAACTGAGGGTGGTTTTCCCTAACTGGTTTTCCACTCTCCCTCCACGCAAATGTGGGTTCACTTCCTCTAAATTCAACCTTCCCATTTCCTAATCCATTAGTGTAATTAGTACTTAAGCGTATAACCCGAACGGGTAGTAAGATGCGGTGCTAAAATTTAAAAAAAATTAAAAGCTATTTTTCCACGACTTTTTTAAAAGTATATTTGCGAAGCTATGAGACTAGGCTTGATGAAAAAAGCCTTCCTTTAGCCTTTAGCCTTCAGCCTTCCTTTAATAAATACAATCATTTTTTGACGGGCTTACAACAGAAAGTGTTAAGATATTTGAGAACTAGCAAAGGGTATTCCTATTTATTTTGGAATAAGAAGTTTTGTAGTTTTCTTTCCCCTCTCCTTCATTGACATTACAAAGGGTGCTTGTAGCTGAAGGGTTAAAGGAAGTATAAGCTCAGATAAAATAGAGAGGTAGTTCCAGAAAACAACAAAGATCCATTGTATTTTAAGCTGTGTGGCCTGACAGCGATATATATTTTCTCGCCGACAAAGACGGCTGCTTTAATATCCGTACCGAAGCTATCCGCATATTTACACAAATGGATTAGGGATGAGATAGAGGAAAATGTAGCCTCATTTGCACTGAGGGAGGGTGGATAACCATCCAAGATGAAAACTACCTCAATATACCCCCGTCTGGGATTCCAACCCTGACATCCCCATCGAAGTCAAATTAAACTAGATATGACTGACGCGTTTGCCCATGTGTGGTGTTTTAATGAACAGCCTCGTCTTGCCTTTGTACGGTTTATTTCAAAAGGTATGAGCGTTATGTAAATAACGCCTGCAGACAGTGTCGTGTCGTGGCTTGTAACCAGGGTAAGCAGAGTTAGTCTAAATTGTAGCTGTGATATGATCTCATCATTCAGTGGGAGCACTCATTAGTCAGGTATCAAAGGAAATACATTCCCACTCGCTTCGTTGGCCGCATGGTCTAAGGCACTACTCTCGCAGTAGACTAGACTGCCGATAATGGGGGGATCGAAGTTCGAACCTCAGACGGGTTTCCCTAAATGGTTTTCTCCTCTACATCCACGCAAATGCGGGTACACTTCCTTTAAACATAAACTTCCTAATCCCTGAGACCATTAGCGTAATTAATACATAAGCGTATAGACCGAACGGGTAGTAAGACGCGTTGCTAAAAAAAACTCCTATGTGAGGTGTGTAGGGCAGAGCCTATGTATGATTGGTCAAATGGAGGGTAGAGTGAGGTAAAAAAATCATTAAAAGAAAGGTTTAGCAAACTCTGCTTACCCTGGCAACACTCCACGACAAGTCACGGCGTTATTTACGTTTATCTGGTTTGCCATTGATGAGATAATAGGGGTCTGGCCTTCAAAGGAAATTGCTGCTCAAAATGTGCAGGGCTTAATTTGAAGAACGGAAGCCGTTGATGTATTCCCGTTTTAGTGTCTGTAATCTGTACTCCCTATGCGAGGCTATTATATGCTATTAAAGGGTGTTTTAGTTACATTTCCAGGACTGTAGAATGGCTGCCAGACTGTGTCATGGTACGTATTGTAAGACTCTCCCTTATAAAAACAAGCCGTCTTTTGTTTAGACCGGGGGCTGGCAATATATGGTCTATCGCGATCGACCCATCGAACTCACGTCAATCCTACAGTCGATCACATACATGGTCGATCATGGAGTCTTCTAAACTCGCAAATAACATCAAGTTCTTTCAAATTATTACTATTATTACTATCAACATAGCTTCTTACTACCAGTGGTGTAGTCGTAAATTTAGCAGTGCCGGAACGCAAGGCCGTAAACTTAGCCATTCCAAAGTTGAAAGGGGGCTTTTGGGGGCCAAAGCCCCCCCTCCAACCACCGTAGGCGAAAAAATTTAACAAACATAAATGCGTCTAGAAGCTATTTGGAGCATTTTTTTAATGGTTGCTTAGGCATAAACTTACTTAACGCACTTCCCCTAAAATTCTGATAAATTGCATAGAGCACAGTAGATTTCATCATAATTTATTGAGTCATAGTATGAAAGAAAGTTTTAACACAATATTAATATAAAATCAATTAGTTAACTTATAATTTCTCCCTTCAAGCAAATGCGGGTAAACTTCCTCTAAATTAACCTTCCTAATCCCTAGTTCATTAGCGTAGTAGACATACGTTTGTTTATAACCTGAACAGGTTATCCGCAAAAAATTGGATATTTTATAAAGTAAAATGAATACATTCTACTCATAGATTTAGTTCAATTTACACAAAAAATTCAATAACTAATTTAGCTTAGTTTAAATAATCAAAACACCTCTAAATTAAAATTAGATATTTTATAAAGTAAATTGAATAACTTATATCTTACTCCTAGATTTAGTTCATTTTACATAAAAAATCAATAACTAATTTAGCTTAATTTAACTAATTAAAATACCTTTAAATTAAAATGAGATATTTTATAAAGTAAATAAAATTATAAATATACATTTTCTTTATACTATTTTTTTTCTAGATGGGTGGAATTTCAAGAATGTTGATTTTAAGGAATAAATTATAAATATAAGATGTAATGACCAAAAAAAAAAGCAAATTGTGGAGTGTATAAACAATGGAGGATCACGGGTTCGATCTTTAATCAGTTTATAAGTTGATCTAGGCCCCAAAAAGTTTGCCGACGCCTGGTGTAGGCTGATGCCAGACTAACAGTAAGTGTCGCTTTAGGTAGAACGACAAAAATCGCAGAATATGCAACGAAATGGGACTTAGAATCAGGCGTGAAATATCGCTACGTCTGATCTTACACATACAGTAATTAAATACCTATGAAAAAATAAGAAAATACAGGTATGGATATCATTCCGATGTCAGCCCGTGTTCAATGTTACTAGATCTACTTTCACGTATTTATACGTCAAGTCTTTTGATCTGAAGCTGTCCATTTTGATAGATACTATTCGATAGCTATAAAATAATAATAATAGTGCCCATACCAGCGGTCTAACGTTTCATTCTGGTTTTTAGCACCATGTCTTATAACCCGTTCGAGCTATACGCATGAGTGGTGGTGGAATGGTCATTGGTTACCATGGATTCAACTAGAAGGGATTGTAAACCGGTGGATTGGCAATTCATAGTAGAATATTAATTGTAAATAAATACAATCAATCGGCAGCAGATTTCAGTTTAGTATAGGTCATCCAGTTGAACATATGTCCGAGACAAAATTAATTCTTAGTGAAAGGAGGAGCAAGGTTAGGTTAGGTTAAGTTAGGTTAGCGTTTCCCAATCCACCTTGTGAGGGAAATTTTTATGGTATATTTTTATGGTATATGGTATTTTTATGGTATTTTTATGGTATATTGGAATCAAAATCACCACCACCACCACCACCACCACCTTAAGCCCATACGTATATGTACTAATTACCCTAGTGTGTTAGATATTATGAGGAAGGTTGAATTTATAGGAAGTGTACCTACATATTTGTGGAGGGGAAGTGGAAAACCTTTTAGGAAAAGCCATCCTCACCACAACCTACCAGAATCCGAACCTTGATCTACCCATCATCGGTAGTATAGTATATTTCGAGAGTGACGCATTAGACCATGCGGCCACCGAAACAGGTCATTCTAATATTAGACTGAATTGAAAGTAGCGGGGGAAAGTGGACGGACCGGGTTTCATATCCCAATTGGGTGTACTGAGAGTTTTTTTCTAAATGGTTTGCCAGTCTCTCTACTAGAAATTATGGCTTAATTTCCCGTAAAATTCAGCCTTAATTAACCCTATCCCATTAGTCTGATCTATTCGTGTAACCCGTACGGATACCAAAAAGTGATGAAAAAACATACAAAAAACCCACTAATAAAGTGGTTAAATGTTATCACTTTTTAACCCAATAAAATATTTCTGAATTTTCTAAAATTCTATTCCTACCAAAATCCTACTATACTTTTAAGACATTAATACAAAAATTACAAAAAGTTTGTTAAATGTTTACGAGTTGAAAACTTTTAACAAAGAGCCTCTATAACCTCTTTTAAAAGTCCACAAGCTTGCTCTAAAAACAGCTAACTACACATATAATAAAAGCATTAGGTTAAGATATAAATACCAGCCTCCAGCGGTTAGGTTTTATCTCGGCCTACATTTTTTATATCATACTTTCAACCCGATTTCCTGATATGTCTACAAAGATAATCAGCCCAGTTTTTTTCTTCCTTTCCTCTCACGAATTAAACAAAAGGAAAGGTGTGTTTGGATTCTACAATTTTCTTTTCCTCGGCGGTAAGTTGAGAAGGACAATTTTTAAATTATATAGTAAAAGGAAATAATTTTGATTTGGAGGTGTTATTTTGAAATAGATACAGGCCATGAAGGACTAATATAGTTTGACGAAGAAAAAATATAAAATTACAGCCGTCACGAGATGTAAAGTACTAAGGTATTAGAGAAAGTTTTTTTCACACTTTTAACTAGTTTATTTATTGTGATATTTCTAAAACCAGGCTGTATCATATTCAAAGAACCTACAAATTATATTAATCTATAACAACCATATTAAATACCAAACAATCAAACCTAGAAGTAGGAATTTAGTAAGAGTGTGCGATGAAGGTTACTTTTTAAATTTGAAGCGAAATTTTAAACACGTGAAGCTAAGCCGAAACAGATGTCGAAGATAATTAATGTTTTGGATGTTAGTCACATTAAACAACTGTTAAGGCAGCCACCTCGGTCGGCTCGAAAATATTAATAGCTGTCAGGCCAAACGGCTTAAAATACAATAGTCTGTCTCATTTAATGGAACTACTTCTCTACTCTGAGCTCATACTCCCTTTCACTCTTCACATACAATCACGCATTGTCATTTCAATAAGGAAGAGGGGGGAAATGAAACTTCTTATCTCGAGGTAAGGACAAAAGCTCGCTGCTAGTTCTCAAATATCTTAATATTGTCGGTTGTGAGCCTATAAAAAAGTACTGTATTTGTTAGAGGAAGGCTAAATCTAGTCCTTTTTTTTAAAAATCAAGACTAGTCTCATAGCACCGCAAATATTCGTTTAAAATGAGCAAATGTTATATTTTCACATGTTTATTTTTATTAATAGCTCTAAAATACAAACTATATGGGTTTTAAGGAAAAATAACTCTGTCCAACTTTTTTTTTTTGCATGAAACATATTTGGAAATAACGCATGGTATAATTAAATATTGCGTTAGAGCTGAACTTATGGGTGGCAATTTCTCGCTTACCCAGGGTGGAAAAAAACCCAACATTGTTTCTAAGGATTTTCACTAAAATTTGTTATTGAGGCATAAATTAAAATTACAAATAAAATTGCTTGTCTCATTTTTTCCTAAAATAAAAAAAAGGCTTAAAGGGTAGCTCTACTTAATTTAAGCAGATATCTCGGATTTTGATTATATATCTGCAACTCGTTGATATAATAAATAAGGTATGGTTGCAAAATTGTATAACTATTAAAGGTAAAAACTTTTATTTGAAATGTATAGGCTATTTATAAACCCAATATTGTCTGATCTATGAAGAAACATCTTTAAATGAATGTTTTTAAATGGGGAGTTAAAAATTTACAGATCTAATACAGTCAAAGTAATTAGAAAAAAAGTATTTAAATTAGTAAATCCAAATGGGTAGGTGCTTTCTCAAATATTACAAAACTAATAGTAAGAATAAATTACTTCTTGGTAATATAGAAAATTGAAGTTTTGTATAAGATTCTAAAAAACTATAAAAATGAATGAACACCAAAACCAAAGACTATCGAAAAGGGGTGAAATGGTTGTATCGATTAAATAGTTTAAAAAAATTGATAGCAAAGCTAGCACATGGTTAGTGGTTACAGTGCCATTAAAATAAACATCTGCTGACATAATTCTGTGAACCGTAATATTTCTGTAACATTTGTACTTTTCTGTGAAATATGATGATCTTTTCCCATTATGTTTCTGTAACAATATATATTATTTTGTTTCACTTATTGACTGAACTATAAGTAAATGTTTCCACTTTTAGGTAAGGGAGGGAGAAAGTCTGTTCGGTGCATCGTAACATTTATTTATCTATTTCGTGTTCCGTTTGTTACTACCTGTCCTGAATATCCAACTAGCCTATTTACAAAAAAAAATGGGTAGGGATGAGGAAGGTAGAATTTCAATGTAAAGTACTCGCATTTTATTAGAAGGTGAGTGGAATTTTTATATATATATAAAATACCTCAGTACTTCCTCACTAGGAATCAAACCCTGACCTGTTCATCATCGACAAATTCACACAATAAAATAATGACGTATTTGTCCAAGCTCCTTCCCAGTGCTTCTCCTGATTATGTTAATGATATATTTACATTGATTTCATAGTAAGAGTCAACGTCTCTGTGATCTAGCGGTCAGAGCTCCTAACTACCGATCCAGAGGTCATGGATTCGATCCCCGGAACTTCCAAATTTTTCTGTGACGCATTGGGTCGACTCAGCTTTGTGAGGACAAGTGAGGATCTTCTTGAATGAAAATGTAGCAGCTCCGGTCTAGAAAACTAAGATTAACGGCTGGAGTGTTCGCTGTGCTGACCACATGACACCCTTTATCCAGATCTTTGCCAACTGATGACGGCCGCTTGGTCAGGGTAGCTCAATTTTGGGCTGACGTCATGGAGTATTTTTTTTCGATGGTGAAAGTACAACTTTAAAAAACAGTTAACAAGAAATTTTTGACATAAATTTCCTTAAGACTATCTATGATTTTTAATAGATACACAATAATTGAATTGGTAAGATTTGGACATGAAACTTTAGGATCCTAAATTTGAATAAACAAGGCCACTGGTAGCTGTTAGTCTAAAATAAAGCCCGAATATTATCTTTAATTATCTCTAATTAATTTGAATTTTAATGGATCAGAACTGTGTAGGAAAAGTAATATTTTCCAATACTTTAATAATAATGTTCATCCTTTGCTAAAAATTTTTAATATGCCTGAGCAAAAATTTATGCATCTTCGTAACGTTTAGTTTAATTAAATTAGTGTCGGTTTTAAATGCAATGCTGATTTATAAATATCTACAAATACTTTTTAATTACTACTTTTTTCTTGCCACGTCTTATTTCCAGTTCGGGCTATGCGCGTATTTAGCTAATGTAATAGATTTAAATAGCTAAGCTATTATACTTGTTAGTTACAGTTATGGCGGCAGCTAAGTATCGTATTCTTTCAATTGAAAAATTACACCTGGACACGGGAATCGAGCCTGATACCTTTGGTTTAGTACACAAATGTTCTAACTAAGCCAATTCCCGTGTCCAGGTGTCATTTTTCAATTTAAAAAATATAATGTAATAGGGGTGAGAAATATATAATTATAGTCACTTACGGGAATAGCCGTTTGGATTTACTTCACTTAAAAATGTTTCATAAATGAGAAATTCAAAGAAAAAGTCTCCGTTCCCTTGAAAAATTATGGTGGCGAACCAGACAAAAGGAGGGCGGTTGATTACGTCATATACATCGTATTCTGCTGTGTTCATGTGTGTGTGTGTTTACAAAATAAATACGTTTTAATTTGAAACTAAAATTATTATGATTTTAATCTAGGTTATAAGACTTAATTATTTTGATGGTCAGTTCTAGTAGATAAAAGGGATAATAATACATTTTTATTTATTATTTCATGCACTATATTATATCTTGTTGCCACAATAGCGAAAAAAAGTTGTTGGATTAATTTGTTTTGTTCTTCAATAAATACATGATGATCTGGTGGTCTAGGGGTAAGCAGCCAGACATCTGTGCTGTTTGGGTGGGGTTCAATCCTTGGTCACAGCACAGATTTATCTGATTGCCAAACCCTTCCTTCACCTCTGACAAGACGTGTTTTAATCACAACTTGTGAATGTGAGGAATGCCAGGCCTCCACCGTGGTTCGAATCCCACGTTAAACTATAGGTCCTCCATTTCATCTCACACTCACCCTACCATTACACATTAGCGTAAGTGCGTATAAACCGAACGGGTAGTAAGACGCGGTGCTAATATTAATAAAAGTAATAATTCTATAAATACAAAATAAACACTTATTTTTAATTAATGAAATGTCGTAGCTTATAATTACATTAAATGAATAGGTAAAAGTTTTAAAATTATTTTTAACATTCTAAACCTTATAATTCTCTATAGATAATTATTAAGGTCTTTTGACTTAAGGTTGGTAGTCTTCCTTTTCTTAGTGACTTATGTCTACAGAGAAAATAAATATATATAGCGTAGTATGGATACTTCAAATTTAATCTTTTGCATTTCAAATTTCTGTATTATATATAATCAACATTATTTAAGAATCAAATAGCCGAAGCTATTATATATGCTTTTAGTGAGGATTACTCCATCAAGATATCATATTCTGAAAATTGAAAAATGAAACCTGGACACAGGTATCGAACCCGGGACCTTTGGCTTACTACACCAATGTTCTCTAACCACTGAGCTCTCCAGGAATCGTCCCGTGTCCAGGGCCATTCTTCACTCGTATTTTAAGGTAGAGTCTATGATGGACGTTCGGAAATCGTCGGCTACAAGTGTGTGATTGTATTAATATCACGAGTTATCAGATAACGCAGCCACCTTCGACTCGGTAGTTGGATTAATGCTACCACTTGAATAATTATTATAGTTGTAGAGCCGGTTTTGAGAAAATCGATTTTTTCTCTTATCGCTTTTTACTAAACTACTCTTAATTTTAAGTTTAAACAGACACACAGACCGACGGCATTGCAAAGACTACTTTTTAGGGTTTGGGGGGTCATAAGACGTAAACATCCATCAACATTTCAGTTTAGATTTTTTTACGGTCTCACTACTTTACCTAGTGTTCGAAAAGTAAAAAAATATATATATTTGCGTATAGCTTGAAAGTTATTAGTTTTATAAAAATATGCTTTGAACAAAATATTTGTATTATAAATATATCTACATACTTGTAACTATAAGTAATTTCATATCTCAAATATTTTCGGAGATTTGATAGCAAAATGATAATTTACCCATCAGACCGGAGCCCTTAAAGTCATTTTGCCGAAATATTGAGAGTAGCCATTTTGTTTGGAATATTTATAAAAAGTGTTTTGAAATGAAATTTAATCAAAATAGTTAGAGCCTAATTTGAGAAAATCGACTTTTTCTCTTTTTGCCCTTCAGTAAACTCCCCTAATTTTGGGGTTGGATATCCAATTCCAAAAAAACCCTCGGGGAAACCCTATGAACACCCTTGATACTAAGATTCAACCCGATTTGTAAAATGGTTTAGGCTCTAGTTGGAGGTACAAACAGACGGAAATTCAAAAACAACTTTTTCGGATTCGGGGGGTCATGAAACGTCAAGATTCATGAAAATCTTGAGCTCAATTTTTTTGACGATCACAATACTTTCTCTACCTGTAAGATAGAGAGAAAGTAAAAAGAGTGAATAAAGGGCTTTTTGGGTTAAAGAATGGTTACAAAAAAGGAATATATTGTCAAACATGATACTTATAAGGGAACTTTGATTATCAAGCAATGAAGATTTTTAAAAACTATTTACAGTATGAGCGAAGAATAATTTCAAATTTTGCTAGATTTAGTAGAACCGTTACTAAAGAAACAAAACACAAGAATGAGAAGTGCTATTAGTTCCGAAGAACGATTGATTACTTCTTTAAGGTTTTTAGCAACAGGACGAAATTTGGATGAGCAGATCCTAATTACACCAAATAATTGACTATCTTTCCTTTCCGCCTAAGGTTCTTATTCGCGTAGCACTTATCTTTAACTTTCCATAAATACAGATGTAATTGATATATATATATATATAAATACATTTCTTTAAAAATTCTGGGTTTCGTTAGTTAATTGAGAAAAAGCGCAACACACATGCAGTTTGCTGCAGGCTGGGACTTTCCTCGGAACTGCGTGTGTGTGGTGAAATTAACCCTCAGACAAGAAACTTGAAGGATCCTCATTTTCCTCGATAAACCTCTGCGACGAATATCTTCAAACAACACACACAAGAAGTTTCAGTTTCGACGAATGGCCGGCAGGTCGTGACTCCTCTGATAACTGCGAGTGAGTGGTGATTAATAGCTTTCAGTCCGTGGAGCGTAGGACCTCTTCGATAGCTACAAGTGAGTTGGCACCTTTATTCTGAAATGTAATTTTAAAAATATGTTTTGGTTAGGAATTTGTAGAGTAAAGAATATACATGAATAAACTTCTGTGTAAGAAAAATTTTAATTTTTCCCATTAATAAAAGAAGTCGGTAGCATGTCTGTCTACTAAACTAAAGGTCCCGTGTTCGATTCCCAGCATGACCGAATAATTGATCATTGGTGAAATATGGGTTTACCCTTACAGTGATAAATTAACAACCGGGGACTGGATGTTGTGCCTGTTCTAGTCTTAAGTTAGATTATAATCATGCATATGAAGCTACGACAGGCCTAGCAAGCCGATGGGGGGAGGGGGGGATGATTGAATAAAAAAGTGACCCAGGCCATAGGCTGGAAACAGAAATGGATGAAAAAATGCCTACATTTATTAAAATTATTTGAAGTGCTAATATGGTCAATATGATTTAATAGTTTCTGAAATTTAGAAAAAAAATAAGCCTGTCATCGAAATTTGACAACAAAGTCTAAGCCAGAATTGGTGGACATGCAGACAGAGACGTGAGTCTCTTCTTGTCTGGCTAGCCGTTGGCGAGGAGATTACTACTAGAATTCCGGTCGGGTGTTCCACTCTCCCTCCACGCAAATCCTGGTTCACTTCCTTAAAATTCAACCTTCTTCATCCCTAACTCATTAGCGTAAATAGTACATGTACAAACAACCTGAACAGGTAAAAATATTATAATTAAAATAAAATATTATCACGTAAAAAGATACCATTTCTATAAAACACTCCGATGAAGATTTATAAGCAGTTAAGTATATCGATTTCTCAATTTACTCCTGACAAAAATTGGCCTAAATAATTAACGATATTGAAAAAAATCGCATATATCTAATTTAGTTCCGTTTTATTGAAGTATAACTCGATTATTTTTATACGTCTTTCTTTTTTATCTTGAATATGTAATTTTGTTTTATAATAAATTGCGTCCATCGAAAAATTGTATTCTTACTTGGAGGATCATTCTTCTATTTAAATTCTTAGTTCAGGTCTTCAGCCCAAGGATTTGCCCAGGTCTGCACTAGATGAATTAAAAACATTGACCGGATGTTTTAAGTTTGCGTTGCAAAACATCATGGGTCAATTTCTGTGAATTACTACGCCACTAAAGCAGATTCTGTTCTGAATTTTTGGCGAACGTGTGAATCAAGTTTGATTTAGTTGATCTAGTCTCTGATCTAATTCTGCTAACATTTTATTAAAAATGTAATATGTCAAAAGCATCTCAATGATGTAAAAGGCTCAATCTATTCATATTTTTTTCTCAAAGGGAAGTGGAACAAAGATCTTTTATTATCCGTCCCTCTTTTCATACTCTCTTAAAACATTTCTCATGTTTCCAATTCATTATAAAACTTTTTCTTAAGGAAAAAATGAAGAGAGATATGCAAGTAAAATCCGTATTGTAATAATCCTCTTGACATTTATTTTTATAACCCCCTCCGTAACCCCCTATGAAAAAAACCTTTCTTTTTTTGCGTAACGTGATGAGAAAACTGAGGACCAAAAATCAATGGGAAATTAATAAAAGGTTTTTTAAAAAAATAAAGAAAAGAAGGTTAAATGGATTATTCTGTTGTGCATAAGAATTCTCTTCGGTTATTAAGTCATTACGTGATTTATGAAATTTAGAAGCACTTGAAAAAGATGACGTAGGTTTTCTTTTTATAATAATTTGTGATGCGTTCATTCATTGGGGGGTTTTTACATAAAAGGAAAAAAAAACTTTCTTCATTAAAACTATATTTGTTAAATCATTGAGTAACGATGAAAATTAAAAGACAGTAGATAGGACTATCAGAATAAAAATTATTTATGTTTCACTTAGCCACATTCTTAATTAATCTACATAGGGCTATAAGGAAGGACGGAAGTAAGGAAGGAAGCACAATTCTCATCTAGTCTGGCTTGTCTGGATTCGAATCCCGGCTGTATGTATTGAGAGTTGTGTCTCATAAATGGATTCTCCCTCTCCCTCCACGCATATGCGACTAATATTCCTCTACATTCTACCTCCATCCTTATCCTATTAGTGTAATGAGCTAATATTGCTGGAAATCACACTAGAAATTATCTACTTAGAATGGACTGCTAGAATCTAACCCCAGCTTCCCGGTAAAAAGTAAGTCCTCATCCCTTTGTAAAACATTAATTGGCAAGATCCCAACCACGATCTCCCCGTCATTGGCAGGCGATTACGATATTGACGCCTTAGACTATTCAACCACCAAAACGGGTCGTAGATCAATTTGAAGTTATTTAAAACGTTATATTTTAAACTATTATTAAACCTGAAATCAAAATAAAAAGAGTTTTGTATTGGAGGAAGGACTACTATAGTAATTTAAGGTGGGGTGCTAGTGAGCGCTAGTTTAGTGAATTAATTTTGCAGTTTTTATAGCATAAAGATTTTTTGGCCAAAATAAATAAAAAAATTCTTCCATTGAAACGTAGAGTTAAGTTTTCTGCACATGCAAATCTCAACATTTCTTGAATATCTGTCATGAGCATAGTGGCATTTGGTGACAAACTTTTTAAATAAAGAGAAAAGACACGACATTCCAGGACACCCTTGACAAATATTCAAAAACTGTTGAGATTAGCATGTGCAGAAAACTAAACTCTATGTTTCTATCGAATAAATACTTGATTTATTTTGGCCAAAAAATGTTTATGCTATAAAAACTTCGAAAATACGACCCTAAACTCGCGCTCACTAGCACCCCACCTTAAGTTAATATTTTGCTTTATTTTTCGGAAGATACGTCCAACGTTTATTTTGTGTTTTTTTAACGGTCACTTTCCAAACAGCTTGATATTAGAAACAAGACTTACAAACTAACTTAATTCTTAAAAGGACACAGCATCCAGTTTACCAGCCATTAATACATCACTGAGAAAAGATATTTTTCAATTTCCCCACTGATGGTTTATTTTTTTCTATGCTGGGAATCGAGCCCGGAACCCTAAAGTGGTGGTAAGAAACTGGAAGGAAATATAACACTTTAGAACAAAACCACAAAGGGAAAACAAAAGCAGTGAACGAGAGAGGAGAAACCTTGAAAACAAAAATATTTAAAACATAAATATATAAGTGAATACAAATTTACGGAACCGCGAAAACATATCGACCTTAAGGTGAGGTGGGAAGGAAGGTGAGGTGAGGGCAGTATTTTTGCAATTTTTATATCAAAACAATTTTTTGCTCAAAAGAATTCAAATATTACTCCGGTAGAAACATGAGTTTAATTTTCTACACATCATGGTATCAACAGTTGTTGAATATCTGTCAAGGGTGTCCTGGAATTTAATGACAACTTTTTCTCTTAATTTAAAAAGTTTCTGTCATCTAATGCCGCTATGATCAGGACAGATATTCACCAACTGTTGATATCACCATGTGAAGAAAATTAAACTTCATGTTTATACTGGAGCAATATTTTATTTATTTTGACCAAAAAAAATTTTGCTATAAAAATTGCAAAAATACTGCCCTTAAATGGTATCCCTACATTCCCACCTTAAAACGGAACCACAAAGGAGAAACGAAAGGAGAGAACGAGAGAGAGCAAAAACCTAGAAAAGAAAACTATTTTAAAATATAAAAATGTACGTGAATACAAATTTACAGACCCGCGCATATATCGACCTCTAACCGCAGATCAATGCGCGTTATAATCTCCGACGATGAAAGGTATATCGGTGGTTTTCTTGAGCCGCAAGTTAACCAGGTGTGTTTGTGTGTCTGTGTGTTTGGACTTTCCGAAAGAAAGGAAGAAAAATAATGCCAAGCAGAGGCTGACGGAGCCCATGGAAACGGTCCGTTTCCAATAAGACGGAAGACGGGCGGACTCTTTTGAGGAAGGCGTGTGAAGGTGGTCGCGCGGCTTATTGGAGAGTTTGAAGCGGTCCGAAATTACAGGGCCGAGTGTCGGTCCCGGTGGAATGTGGACGGATCTACCGTGGGCCCCGAAGGGGGAAGAGGGGGAGTAACAACAACAGACGTGAGTTAGACAGAGATAAAGAGTACGAAGGAAAACAAGAGTTCGTTTAACATGGAAACTTTTCTACCTTTAATAGAACCTTGCCAAACTTCTTTCCCTTTTAGTTCGTCCTGAGTTGCATACTAACAAGTACTAATGACTCCCCCCACAACCTCTTCCCAAAAAAAGTAGCCCTTCTTCCTCCGGGGCTTAATTAACAAGAGGGCTAATTAGTTTGATACACCGAAAACACCCTCGCTGTTTTTTTATCTCTCTTACACAGCGGGACAGAAGATTTTTAATACCCCTCTTACACTCCAATTGTTTCTGGGAATGATTTTATTAGTTTGGTTTTCGATCGGAGGACATAATAGTCCTTTTTTTTAAAAAAGGATGTTGCCTACCAGTAACGTCGCAGGAAGTCGATTTAGGATTTCCCATTGTCATCTATTTACGTATTATTCAACAAAATAAAAAATAAAACACTAAAACCAAAATAATAAATGTTTTGATAGTTCTAAAGAATCGTCTTACATGTTCACAAAATTAGTTTTGGATCTTGAAATAGTTTTTTTGTGAGCATTTAAAAAAAAATCATTTACAACTCAGGCTATTTGGCTTAGGCCTAGTCATAAAAATGGCCCGTAGGACTCTTCCTGTCAAGATGTAGATTAAAATGATTAATTTTCATTTCATTTACTTGAGGTATTCAACGTGCACTTTCTGAACCGAATGATTATATCAGCACAAGAGAATTTCTATGAGCGAGCACGAAAGGGACTAGCAATTTTGCCGGTAAAGGTATTTTCACATAACTTTCAGGGTTCTTTTACGTGCCAAAATTGACATGGGACCGATGGCCTTACTTCCCTTCCAATAAAAATCCGTCAAAACCGGCTGGGTTTGAACCCACAAACATCGGGCCCTGAATCAAGCACTTTACCCCAAGACCGCCGAGGTCAACATTTAAAAAAATATCATAAAAACAAATGTCTATATGGAATAGGAAACGATAAAAAGATATGGGATGCCAGTCAATGCTGTCTAGGAGCAAATATTTGAGTGAGTGCGTGTACTCGTCAGCGGAAGAGTGTAAGTGTGATCAGTTACATAAACAACATACCTCATAAGGGGAACTACTTATTTTATTAACTCTCTATTTTGTACATTGACGTCTTAAGTGTGCTAGTGATTAGAGTTCTTAAGTGTATCAAGTTTAGATGAAAACCGCTTAGCAAAATAGCTTCAAAATCATGATTTAGGCAACGTCATTAAGGGAAAATTGGAGATTTCAAATACATGTTTTTAACACCGCGTCTTACAACCCATTAGGGCTATACGCATATAATATAGGCCTACTGTTTACCCTAATGTTAGGGATGAAGAAGATTGAATTTAAATAAAACGTACCCGCAATTGCGTGGAAATAGTGGCCAACCAATTAACGAAAACCACCCTTAGTATACCCTCGTCATCAGCAATCAAGTAAGCCTAAATTGCGAGAGTGACGTCTTAGACTATGTGGCCACCGAAGAGGGGGATTTTTATTAATACAACTTTTATGTAAGCTTATTATCAAGTTATTAAGTCAATCGTAAAATAATAATGTAGAATGCTCCTCTTAAAATGAAAAAAATAAATTCAATCTAGTTATGAATATTTACGTTATAGCTATCCGAACCTATTGATGCGCGAGTCGTATTCAGGCAAAAAATTCGTCAAGTCAAATTTCTTGCTTAAAGGCCTACAAGTCGCAGTGTTCGTAATAAAACCCAGCCGCGGACGTTTTGTATTTTATGTGCAAATCTAGAGCGCCATACAATTTTTTACTAGCGAAATCAACAAAAAAAATTTCTATGACATTGATAACACTGTATCAATAGTGTTCATACATTCAACGACTGAATTAAGTCTTCTTCTATATTAATAAAATGAAGAGTCTGTCTTATGAGTAGTGCACGATATTGTATCGCTTGCCTAGGTCTGAAATTTTAATAATAAGTAGTCCCTGTGGATAAAGGTGTGCGTCTCAAAGCAGGAATTTTACATTTATATTATATTTATTTTAATTAATTAAACCGGGTTGGAAGCAAAAAGACAAAAGGCAAAGCAGGGCCCAAAGGGACTAACTTTAGAGTTCCTTTTAACGCACAATTATTAAAGTAAAAACAATTCTCTCACGCTACTCCAGACTAGCACACTGAGGTTTCGTTGTTGAAAATTTGTCAACTTTGTATAGTAATCCTAAAAATAATTTTTTTATTAGAATAAAACAATTAAGATTGGTTTGGTTGCACTTGAGAAATCGCTGTCAAAAAATATTGTCATTTTTTTGAATTTGCATCCGTAGTTTCTAGTATGGCTTTCTATTAACGAAGAATAGGTTGGGGCTTGAGTCCCGGTTGGGTTTACGGAAAAAAAAATCCACCACAAATTGTTTATCACTCTACTTTAACGCAGATGCGGGTATATTTCATCCAAATCTTACCATCCCTGCATTAGCGGAAAAATGTGGATAGCCTGGACGAGTAATAAGACGCGAATCTCGAAAGAAAAAAAGCCAACGTTTGACACATTGGAATAACGCGCGTGTATTGTGTGTATTTAATATTTATTAGTCGGCCTTGGGGTAAAGAACTCCCTCAGGACTTGAGGTTCGTGGGTTCAAACCCAACCTCTGTCGAAGGACTTTTCTTGAGCGATAAAAATCAGTAGTAGGCCTACAACTTCCTTCGTACGGGAAGTAAAGTCGTTGGTCCTTTGTCCATTGTGGCATGTAAAATAAACCTGGAGGTAATAATCCGGCAACATTATTAGGCTCTTTAACTCTCGCTCATAGAATTCTCGTGTGCTGATATAATCAGTCGGTTCAGAAAGTTCTCGTTAAATACCTCAAATCAGGGGCGCCCGCAGGGGAGATTCTAGCTTGTATAAATATTATAATTAGGCTAATCACGCCCAACAGTGTTCTTAACTAGCGCTCAAACAGTGCCCCCAGCCAACAAACAGAGAATGATAGAATATAATTAATAAACTAATTACTAGCGTCCGCCACCTGCTGACTTTAGGGTTGATAGTTTGGCGCATGCGCGAGAAATTCTAGCAGCATTCGCCATTCAAATCGTCAAGGTCAAGTGTCCACCCACGAATTTGGATAAATTTGAAACATTTTTCTTATGTTGTATCTTATTTTCAGGAGACGAGGATTGCTTTTAAAAAGCGTCTTTTGAGGCTTCAATTTAATAAATTTTCCTTGGGGTGGACCCCCAGACGCCCCATATAAGGGAGCTTGTCTTGATTGAGCGCGCATCGTTCTGCGCACGAAAGAAAGTGACGTATGCGATAGCCCTTCAGCTGTACACAAGCAAGTCTCGAGAAGAACCAATTTAGTTTGTAAAGTGAAAGTAAAATTTTTTAAAATAATATGTTTTGATTTCATGTAATTAGCTTTAAGAAATGTGTGTTTACATCAATATATTCCTTTAACAGAAGGTATTTATTTTGTATTTTTTGTTATATTTATCTCATTTTCAGTAGGTAGGCCTATTATAGTCTATATATTAGGTCCTATGCTGTAGATAAATAATAATGCTGTCCTTGAACTTACTTACTGCACATTTTTTTATGTTAGATTACAATAGGAAGAATTTTCTAGTTTGTAAACTTAATGTTTAGACCAGTGTTTGTCAACCAGCGGGCCGTAACCCAGTATCAGGCCCTGCCATCAAATATCTGGCCGCGAGAGGTTCTCAAGGAATTTGTCATTTTAGTTATTAAGCATTTTTCACATTACATACAGATATTTTGCACCAACGTTTCTTTTTTCCAAACCAACACCTTTAAAATCAATTTAATAATACAATAATCAATTTTAAACTAAAATATAGTATACATTTTTGGTGATAAGAATGGGATATGTCACAAATTAATTAAAGCACAAATTTATTTAATTTAATTAATTTAACGCTGTTGGCCCGAGGAAACTAAAATATGCTACAAGATTTCATTAATCCCTTGATTGACAAGTAATTAGAATGTAATTTTATATTTATAAACATGCCACACCGTATAAAGAATTATACTAATACGCTTTATGACTATGCCATAGTTAATTATTAATAGTTTAATTATTATTAGTTGAATGTATGAACTTTTCAAAAAAATTGTAAAGTTATTTAATTAAGAATAAATTTGTTTAGACCGGGCACTCGTCAGACCAAAAAAAAAAATGTACCGGGCCGCGGTCTAACTAAAGTCGAGAAACACTGATTTAGACTGATAGTTCATAGATATATACTAGTTTGTAATTTATGTTTTACCTTGCACTTAAATAAGGTTAGTTTAATGATTTCATATCATTATCATATGGCTTCAGATACAAAGGTATAAACGCTCATCACTATAGTTTGTGGCTTAGTATTTATTCTCTTAAGTTTATGTTTGAGTCTAATAATAATTCAAGGTTAGTGACAATATTTCTCTGCTGTGTAAATTAATTAATTGCTAATACATTCGTAGTCTGGAAGCAATTTATCGTTTAAGAATGATAATTTTGAGGAAAACCCAAGGAATTTTACAAAAAAAAAATTCAAACCCTGATAACTTTGATGAATCTGAGTATGTTCTAGCAAAAGTCATGAAATCTTGTGGTGTTTCCAGTCCTATTGAAGGATCTAATACGAATGAAATAACACGTGAAGAAGAATTAGTTGAGTTTAATAGTTCAATATCAAAGGATGAGCTGAACCATTAACTTGACAAACTTAAAAGTGGTGCAATTGAGTAGTTAGATGGATGGGTTTTTTAAAAACACATCAAAGAATTTCCGCATCTTGGTAGCTATAAATTACATATAAATCTGAACCTGAGTTTACACCACCGTCCTGGACTGGGCATTTATCTTTTGGAGACCTTACAGAATCCTCTGCTGAATGGCTCTCTAAAGTGTTAAAACTGGAAAGAGAGTTTATAAAACATCATGGTGAGGAAATTATTAAGGGACCACTAGTAGGGGGTAACTTGGTGAAAAAGGCCTCCAAAATGTTTCCAGATGTACCAAATGTTGTGTTAAAAATATATTTCAAGCAAAACACATTCATAAGAATGAAATTTCTTAGTGCCAATTCCCATGCATTCAAGAATTGTAGTGTAAGTTACAAAGCCAGGAAAAAAAAATTATGTTAAGAACTCTCATTCTGATAAAAGTTTACCTACTGTTGGTAATTCTCTTAAAATGAATGAAATTACTTCGTCAAAAATAAATATGGGTAAAATACAAGTAGGCCTTCCTGTGTCAGCCTTAATAAGGAACCGGACACATTATTTTCCCTTATTTTTTGTTTACTTTGTGAATAGAGACATCACTTTTGTATCAATATTTTAATGAAACAATCATATCAGATTTAAAAACTATAATATAGTTAGCTAGAAAGATTTCTCCTACGAGTATTATTTTGCTTTTATTTTAATTGCATAGGCTATTCCTTATAATAAGTAAATATATATATATATATATTCCCAATAATATTTAAGTATAGGCCTGAATGAATTCTTGATAAAAATGCTTTCATGATAATATATGAATGTACTCGTATATTAAAATCCAATAATAATTATATAAATATATAATCTAATGTAAATATTATATTACTGATACCGGTAGGCCTAATATGTGAAAAAATGTATGTTCATAATTATATATGAAAACTAAAATTAATACGTTTGTTTCTAATAATATGTCCAAAAAAAGGTCACTATCATGCCCAATGATGTGAAAAAATGTATATGCTCCTAGTAATATAATTATGTATATAATAATGTAATGTGTAGATATATAATCACTTATAAGCAACACAAATTGAATTATTATTATCACATATTTAAATAAAGAAAAATTATCTCAACAGTATTTTTCTTGTTTTAAAATGTTACCTCTCTTTAACCGAGAATTAAATATTACATCTAAACTTTGTAAATCTTTTTTATTTTAAATGTTATAGTTTCATCATCATTGACTTATTTATAAGCCATAAGCTAAAATAAAATAAAATAATATTTAATGTGTTTACAAATTAGAAGAGCATGGAAATTACCAAGGTTTTCCCTAATGTTTCGTGAGAGGCTGGCAGGGGCTACCAGTGACGTCACACCTTCATTCCTAGCTGTCTACACAGGCCTTATGTGAATGAAACAACCTCCTTTCTAGGAACCTTGCAGACGCTCCACCGTACTGGGGGGTATGGCATAACCCCCAGACCACCAAGTTGCCACCCCCCCCAGACAAATCATGCAGACGTCCTTTGATCAAATAATAATAATAATAACAGTAATAATATAGAGGTATATTATATGGTTAAAAAAATGGGGACAAATACCACCTTTACTCTCCCCCTTCTGTTCACCTATTTTTAAAAGTAATAAATTGGAATTAACACCAGTTACAAAATGCCGTGACAACTTGGCAAGGTTATATTTTTGTTCTATATCAATTTCATGTTCATAACATTAGACACGTTTCGCATTTGTTTGCAAATCTCCGCGTATTATATATATGTACAAAAAAATTCTTAAGAACTTAACAACTATCTTCTACCAAAATGTTGAGGTTAGAGCAAACATATTGTTTAATTTGTCGTTCATTATACTTGCACTTTGCAAAGGTAGAGTTTAATATTAGTTAGCCTACAATTTAAAAGTTAGATGTTAAAACCTTGAATACGTTAGCGCAATGCTGTTTCACGTCTTTGCTTAGTTTAATTATAAGGCAAAGAGCTCAAGGCGACAGCCTTAGCAAATACATATTAAAGGGAAGCTGTGCTTGCTCAACTTGTTGGGTCAAGATGGTTTTAATTGAAAAAAAAAAGTATTTTTAACAATTACAAAACTTCGTATGTCTAATTTACATTGAAGTTTATTTTTGTTTGATCCAGCATAGCGCAGCTAGGCCCATAACATATTTAGTTTTTCTCTATTTAAAGATGAGTTGGAAAACAGAGAAATTCAAGTCCCTGGAACGTCTGCTAACAAGGGTTGCCTAATGCACCAAGAAAATTAGGTCGAGGATCACCATGGCCAAGGAAGCTTTCAACAAGAAGAGGTTACTGCTGAACACCAAGTTGAGTTTGGAGGAAGAAACTAATGAAATGCTACATTTGGAGCATCACGATGTATGGAGCAGAAACTTGGACTCTTAGGAAGAGGAAAAAGAAATACTTGGAAATTTTTTTAAATGTGGTGTTGGAGAAGTCTTGAGAAGATCAGGTGCACATACAGGATGAAAAAAATAAAAAGTCCTACGAAGAGTGGGTAAGAAGAGAACAATTTTGGATGTGATTCTTTGGTGCAAAGCAAATTGGCTCAGACGCAACCTTAGGAGGAACTGTCTTCTGTAGGACGTCATACAAGGAAAGGTTGAGGTAAAGAGGATTTTAGGAAAAAGGAGGACTCAAATATTGGATGAGTTGAAGGAAAGAAGAAAATTCTGGGGGCTGAAGAGGCCTATCTTAAGAACAAATTGGGCTATGCCTGTTTTGCTACACTGAGATGAAATGTACCTGAATCTGCCAGGAGGCAAAGTGAGGAAACCACAGTTAGGATAAACCAACCTCAGTATGCTCATCCTGGTTTTGAAACTCGAAATCTTCGTTACCAACAAACCATACCAGACGAAGATGACAATTTGGCCCGCGTGTTCACCAATGTGGGCAAATATTATTATTATTATGACTATTCAGACACTTCAACGAGTAAGGACCCGCATTATTGGTCTAAATATAAAATTAATTTAGTCTAGACTGCCATAGAATGGAAGGTCAGGGTTATAATCCCGTCTGGGTGTATTAAGGACGGTATTTCCAAAATGTTTTCCTACAAACACGTGGTTTTTTTACTCTACCTTCCTCACCCCCACCCCACTAAGGTAAATATGCGAATAGCTCAGACGATGGGAAAGATGTGGTATATAGATAAAACTATTTTATGGCTAAGAAACTATTCTTTTCATGTTGATCTAAAAAATGAGTACACCGATTCAATAGCGAAGAAAAACCAAATTTCTACGGTTATCTTCTCATCTATTTAAGGTAATAGAAACCCGTTTCAGTGGCTGAATGGTTTAAGGCGTTACTCTCGTTTTAGATTTTACTGCCAAAGACGGGGAGATCGGGATTCGAATCCCAGTCAGGCCTACCGAGGGAGATTTTCTTAAATGGTTTCCCACTCTACTTCCACGTAAATGCGGGTATATTGTCTCTAAAATGTTTTTTCTTCATCCTTACCCTATTAGAGTAATTATCAATCATATATACGTATAGCCTGAATAGGTAGAAGAATGTACTGGTTAAAAAAAAACAGAATAAATTCAAAGTTGACTTGGGGTAAAGTGCTCGTCTCAAGATACGATGTTTGTGGGTTAAAACCCAGCCGGGGCCAACGGATTTTTCTTGAACTATAAAAAATATGTAGCACAACTTTCTTCGGATTGGGAAATAAAGCCATCGGTTCCATGTCGACTGTGGCATGTAAAAACAAAAACCTGGAAGGTATGTGAAAATACCTTTCCCGGCAAACTTGGTAAGTTCAACTCTCTTATCATAGAAATTCTCGTTTGATGATATAATCCGTCGGTTCAAAAAGTACACGTTAAATTCATCAAATAAATAAAAAATAAAATAAGTTCTAAATCGTGTCCTTCTCTCCTCGCCGACCCAAGAGTGAAGGAAGCGTCGAGGCTTATAAACGATGCCTCGTAATATAACAATTAGCTCTTCGTGTACGGATGAAACCAAACCGTGTCTCGTCTTCCAAGAGCAAGCTCGTGACTGCTGCATCTCGGTAAGGAGGGAATTAAAATGCATCTCATTCTAGGTTACACGCTCAATTAGACCTCGTTTAATCCGTCCTCTGGGCCGCGGTGCAGATAGTATCGGAGCGGTACATGGTTTAAAGGGAGGCTGCGAAGAAGAAATAAACTCTTAGGAAATCATATTTTTTTGGCGCTAACC
Organism: Timema genevievae; assembly: GCA_902155825.1. Taxonomy (NCBI): domain Eukaryota; kingdom Metazoa; phylum Arthropoda; class Insecta; order Phasmatodea; family Timematidae; genus Timema; species Timema genevievae. Next base: position 68,139 of record CABFWO010001837.1, read on the forward strand.
AGATATCACATTATACTCTTATTAGTGTTTTTATAGTAATATCTATCTAAAGTGACATCTGAAGATCACATAACTTGACGTGCAAATATTATTATTAGCATCGCGTCTTACTACCCGTTCGGGTTGTACGCACTTACGCTAATGTGTAATGTGTAGGGTGATTGTGAGATGAAATGGAGGACCTACAGCTTAACGTGGGATCCGAACCACGGTGGAGGCCTGGCACTCCACACATTCACAAGTTGCGATTAATACACGACTTGTCAGAGGAGAAGGAATGGTTTGGCAATCAGATAGATTTGTTCCGGGACCAAGGATTGAGCCCCGGACTCCTAGCACAAAAGTCTGACACCATACTCCTTGACCATCAGGTCACCTTACGTGCAAATAGAGCCCTACATAAGAGTTTTAGTTTTTTTTATTCATATTTTCTTAGCACCACGTTTTACTACCTGTTCAGTTTATACCTTATGTACTAAATACTTGAATGGTTTTAGGTATGAGGACGGTTATATTTATAGGAAGTGTATCCGCATTTGCAGGGAGACTGGAAAACCATTTTGGAAAAACTATCCTCAGTACACTAGATTGAGATTTTAATCTCGATCTCCCCGCCATCGGCAGTCTGTCTAGTCTACTGCAAGAGTAGCGCGTTAGACCACGCGGCCACTGAAGCGGGTATTAGCCAGTACTAATGTAGCATTGCTCAGGGGACGCTCGAATATACTAATTGTACATCCTTTCCGTGAAGACTCTTTCCATGTCCGGTGAGATGAAGTGATGGTGATAGTGAGTATGAGGGTGTGGAACCAGTAGAAACACGTAACTTGAGCCTAATTAACCAAACCCTGGTGACCGTTTGGGGGTTATTCCCCTTTCAGGAAGAATACCCAAGGTTCCAGCCGGGGATAGAACCTGGGACCCCTAGGCTCGTAGCCAGGTATAATGATCACTCACTACACCACGGGGCCGGCTCGATAAGCTCCACAGAAAGGAAAACAACCTGAACGGTTTCGAGCCAAGATTTCCAATCCACCCGAAGAGATCGGAACTCGTCATGACTCAGCCGGATGACGGTCAAAGAAGTGATACGACCTCACCGGTAATAATAAACCTCCTCCGTTTTCTCTCTCTCCTTCTTCGCCATATCAATCACTCATCAAGGTGTTTACCTTAATTGGATTTATTTAATAAACAAACGACCAAACAACGGATCATCACTTATTAAACCCTCAGCATCCAAAGTAGGTGAAGTTGTAAGCGCAAAAAAAAAACCCAAAAAACATCCGGTTAGTAGTTAGAGCTACTGTTTTGTCGTGGGGCGTTTCCAGCATAAGCAGAGCCTGTTAAAACTGTAGTCAACCTATGATATTACCCCATTTGATTAATCACACATTGACCCTGCTCTACATACCTCACACGCGGATATTTTGTCGCTGATACCTGACTAATGAGTGCTTTAATGAGGGATGAGAACAATTCACAGGTACAGTTCAAACAATCTCTGCTTACCGTGGCAACAAAATACAAAAATACACTGGTTTAACCGCTAATCATCCATCTTTATGCAACAACAATTTTACCAACAGAGTTGTGGGTACTTGTTAGGGGGTCCTTTAAGTAGGCTATATCAAGTCAGAAATCTTAGCTCAGTCGGTAGAACATAGACGGTCAAAACAAATACAGGCATAAGTGATTTTCCTCAACTTTTCAGTAGAGCGTAAACAAAAATCGTGTTTTTTTCTCCATGCGCTCTCCCAAAAGTACTTTTAAGACTAATGCTTTCAAACTATGTATGTAAATGTTCTAAAATGTTTAAATTTTAATGCTATACTGATAGTTCTATTAAAATCTCATTTTTTATAGACTAAATTCTAAATACTTAAGTAAATCAGCTACGCTCCTTTGTATCACGATTTTTAACCAGTTATCAACACTTACGCCCAGGGTATATTAATGAAATAGTTAAAAATACTGCTTTTTTTTATTAATAAGCTTTTATAAACCTCTTTCATGAAATTATTATATATTATGAGTGTAGGCACTTAGTACAACCAAAAGATTTTTTAATTTCTTTTTGAAAATTGAAAACAAAAATTCTTGCTGACTAAAATTTATTTGTCCAAAACTTAAAAAAATGATTAAACAATAAAATAGTGGTTTAAAATTATCATAACTTGATTAGATTTTAAACGCCTTTCTTATTTATAGAAAATAATATATATGATAATATTATAATCAAAGAAAATCTAAAATACCATACAATTTCAAAAACAGCAAATTCTATCACCTAAACTTAAATTATAGAAAATATTAATTATACATAGAAATTAACATTACTAACAGTTGTCATGTATTTAAAAATAGCCCAGATTGTCAGTTAAACTGCTTGATTTTAATAATAACATGTTTTGCACGTGACAATCTCATTAGCTATGAGGCAAAAACTTGTAAAAGTTGACAAACTCCGAATTCCTCACTACTGGAATATCCCATTCACACAATGACATCAAGTCCTTAAATTTGTCAACTGATAATCTCGGTGGTTCCTTGTTTAGCAAGCTTAAGTCTTATTTCAAAGGGTCACCCAACAATATTTTTTAGGGTGATTGATCTGTAACTCTTTTGCACATGGCATGTTTTAAAAAAGATTTTCACTGGTTCTGACTTCCTTACTTGAACTTCAGCCATTGATGTCCAGTTGAGTGACTGAATAGTTTCATTGTCTTCTCTTATTTGTTGTATTCTCAAATCCTTGGAAAGATGTTTGCAATCTACAAAGTCCTGGGTATCCATTTGATTGACATTATACGGATTCTTACTTCTTGCAAGCCTCATTACTGGGATGATTTGAGAAGGTAAAAATAGATCTCCTGCCTGGGATACAGCATACCCAATAGCACTGTATGCTGAATCTCCCTCGCTTTGGCCATGGTAAGACTCGAAAAATCTCAGGGTGATATTGTCAATGGCCAAATTGTTAACTACGTATAAAATCATTGCTACTATAATAGTGTTCTTATTTTGGCCAGAGCATCGGTCTGAAAATAAACTTACACTCTTAGCTTCTTGGAGAGCTCAATATTTCAAAAACGGATACACGCAGGAAGATATTTCAGAGGCCCCACATTTGCTTATAGCTTCGTGCCATGTGTAACAGTTGCAATCTTTACTACCCAGATTGTAAATTGTAAAATTAAAGACTGCCAAGCGGCGTTTATAAAATATAGCAATTTCATTACTCTTGGGAAGGTATATTACCTGTTGCAGGTCAACACAGCAGCAACATATTTTTTGCCCGCAATATTGCATTATGTTTACAGGTATCCTTTATCTCTATTAAATTTATTTTGGAGTTTTTCCTTCACAGATCTATCTCCTTCATTGTACTGATTGCATTGATCTTTTTTTTTTTGGAGGGGGGCGGTAGAAACTCAAGTTCATTTTCTTGAATATGGTGCTGTACGTACTTATGCTGGCTATTTTCTTATCAGGGATCTCTTTGCAGAACGTGCTATACATTCTATTTAGATTGAGATCCTCATGTAAATACTCTCTACTGGTAATTGATCTAACATAATGTGATTCAACTGTATGGAATTTATTGATGTGATTTACAAGTTAAAACAGCATCTCTTAGCTTATTATCATTTTCAACCATGGACAAATATATATCCCCTCATTCTCGTGATTCGACAACTCCAGTAGACTCCAAATTATCGAGTGCAGTTATTACAGTTTTTTCACTTACCACAAGATTATTTAAAAATAAAACTTTTCACACTGAAACAGGTTTTCCCTTCAAAGGCAAAGTATAACGCACGGTATTCTGTTTCTTGGATTTTTCAGTTTTGGTTAATGTACTTTTTTTTCTCCAACAGTTGCGTACCTCACAATGTATTCTCTGTGTTGCAATAGATTGCCTAAACCATAGTAGGCGTTAAAAATGCTCATTATCCCCTCTTCTATAATTTCATTGCATTGTTTCCCTGATCTTTTACAGGAGTCTCCTTTGCATTTTTCATTCATTACTAGAGGGGCAAAAATTCTACATTATTTGTGTCTAACATAACATTTTCCTGAATTTATTAACTCTGTCTTCAATTTCTTTTGATTCACACGACGTCTCTTTGGCTGTGGTTGTTCACGCAATGATCCCTCCATGGTAAAATCTTCAGGTTTCTCTGATCTAATGTTGCTAAAGTATTTATTATGGCTATAACAATCCTCATATTTAATGAAATGAGCAACAGCACAGCAGGCTCAGAAATTTAAGACAAGCAGTAAATATTTCATCACTGCATTCTTTTGATTCACATCTATTGACATTTTTCATAACATTTTGCTAGTTGCTGATATTATCTTCAACAATGCTGGTAGAAACTTAATCATAAATTTTTCTTTCATTTTCGCTAGTGAAATTTGTTGTGGTTACTTTTTCATGGTAAATTTGTGTTTTTGTTTGCTTATGTATCCATTTTAATTTTTTCTTTTTCTATTTTTCTTCTTTTTTCGATTGCTTGACATTTCAATACTATATTCTTCACTGTCATAATTTTGTCTTTCATATTCCCAGTGTTCAGTATTTAAATGGGTGATGCATACTAGTCTTCAACATCGGCAAGTTTTCATCCCTTCACTTTTAAACTTCCCAATTTGGCAACATTCTGAAAAATTTGGATCAATGTAAGAATCGTCACTTTCACTACCACCAAATAAAGGCATCTTTTCATTTTCATCAGTGTCCGATTATATAGAGCTCTTTCTGTTAAAATCCTTTTTCTCCACTTTAATAATTTGTGATAGAGGTAGATTGTCTTCTAAAATAACGTCGTAATCGGAAGTTACATGTATGCTATTGCCTGAATCTTCCATATCCATTACGCTGCCATAGTACCATTTTATTTTATATAACATTTTAACTTCAGGTCCCTTTTTTTATTATATTTCCTTTAACTGGTAGTAGATCTTTAACATAAACTACATTACGTATGCCATTTTTCCATTTAATTGAAGTATCCATTTTGGTTTATTTTAGATCTTATTATCAATCTGAAACAAAAAACCAATATTATATAATTCACTTACACCAGTTTGTACTTTGTCTAAAATACATTAGGAAAATTCAGCACAAAGAGGCGTAAGGTAACTTACGCCGGTTTGTGTTATGACACATGCCTCTAAAATTACTTACACCTAGTGCCAAATTCGTCTTAACTCCAATACGGTTTGGAAACCACTTAAGCCAGTTTGTAATATGGAAGAGCCGGTCCTGAAATGTCCACAGCCGAAATAACTCAAAATAGCAATTTTGTCACTTACGCCTGTATGTATTGAGGCCGGCGTTAATATGCCTAATAATCCAAGGATCTCATATTTGATTATACGGCATGCCCAAAAACATTATTATTGGGCTTCAGAATGATGAATTAATGACAGATTGTTTTAGTTAGTTCTAGAATTAAGTTATTTTTAATTGGTATTAAAAGTTAATTCAGAAAATATACGTTAGATAAGTACGTAACGAAACTAAGAAATAGTACACCCAACCGAGATTCAAACCCTGATGTTTTATTTACTGAATCTGTTCTTATAAAGTCATCGTGACGTATACATACGCTAGTTTTTCGTAAATTTTTTTTTTAAATTGTGTAGTGATTTTTTTTTATGTTCTTTAACTCACAACTACCCTTCTCTACTAATTTTACCCATATTATTCTGTATGGTTCGAGTTTTCGGCTATCCTAGGTAGTCTCGGTCCAATACACCTCAAATTATAGATACTCTAATGTACACTAGTAACATCCTAGCTATAAGGCTAGTTATAGAGAATGTTACAAAAAAAAAAAAGTTCGGGGCTTTATGATCTTGTAATGCTCATTAGTATTATTAAAAAAAGCCTTACTAAATCTTGGTCTGCAAACCATCTCACACAGAGATACAAACAATTTTGTCTTTCGGTAGTAAAAAGAAAGAGTGGGGTACAGGGATTATATGAGATAGTAGAGGAAGCAAGAATGAGATGGTATGGGCATGTTATGAGAATGGAGAAGGAGAGGATGCCAAATGAAATGATGGGAATGAAGTATGTAGGTAAACGACCACGAGGGAGGCCAAGAAAGAGATGAGAGGAGCAGATAGCAAAAAGTGTGCAAGTGAGAGGAGAAGAATGGAAGCAATTAACGGAGGACGAAGAGTGGAAGGATAGAAGAAGGTGAAGGCATTTTACTAAACTGACCTGGTCACAGGCTGGAAACAGTTGATGATGATGGTGGTGGTGGTTGTAAAAAGAATTAGGATTACAAATGAAATACTATCTGGGTTTACATGACATAAATTTATTACCTTATCACCAAGAAAGGTATTCTACGCGTTGTCCTTCCATTTACACATAAATTTAACATATTCAAATCAGACTCTTGAGTGCTATTTGAAAATTTCTTGGCTTCGTTCAAATCATCCAACAACCATTTTCAACTCGCTGTTGTAAGTTTTTCTAAATCATTTATTAAATACGAATACACTAAATTCTTTAAGTGTCCCCAGACAAAAAAAAAAGTCCAAAGGATTAAGGTCAGGGGACCACGGGCGGGTGGTAGGGAGAGGGGACATGCGATTGGACATGGCCTATCTTGTATCTATGTGTAAACTTGGTTAGTGGACCTTGCTTTACTAAGGCTTTTTTTTACTCGTTTTAATGAGAAATATAAGATCCTACATTCCTGAACCCAGTTTTCAAACAACCTGTACATCGAATTTACTTCTTTCACTCTAAAAAATAGTCGTAATATAAACTACTCTGTCGATCAATACGAAGTAGGCCGATTTCTTTTTGCTATGAAAAGGTATACTTATAAGTGATTATTTTGTCGATTTGATTACGCTCGTTCTTTGAAAAGGCAATCTTATTGAGAGGTGCAGGAGGGAAAACTGTAAAACCACCGGGCCATTAAATAATCATTTTATGTATCTATTTCATTATTTATACACTATGATCTGAGGATTTATTTTCTTCCTCAAGCCAGGAATATATTTATCATTACTATGCTACAGTAAAGAGAAGAAAGTTATAGTTTTATGCACTTAAAATGTCATCAAGTTCAATTCACAGTCGATAATACTTTTTGAGTTTTACCTTTAAAAATGTCAATTTTATGATTATTACTATTATTATTATTATTATTATTATTATTATTATTATTACGCTAACTACTATAATAAGTTAAATAAAATATCTACTGACCCACCGCGGTGGACGCATGGTCTAAGGCTTCACTCTCGCAATAGAATAGGCTGCTGAAGACGGAGAGATCGGGGTTTGAATCCCAGTAGGGTGTACTGAGGATTTTATCACCGCGTCTTACTACCCGTTCAGGTTATACGCCTGTACTGAGGTTGGTTTTTACTCATTGGTCTTCCCCTCCTCCTACATACAAATGTGAGTACACTTTCTCAAGATTCAACTTTCCTCATCTCTTACGCATTAGCATAGTTAGTAGTCCTACATAGGCGTATGAACCAAATGGGAGGTAAGACGCGGTGCTAAATAAAAAAATATCTGTTGATGGTTTAGTTTTTTATAACTCTATATTATCTTGACGAGTAAATTTAGCCATTTGGTGTGACCAGCTGTTTAGGTTAGCAAATAGTTATACAAATTGTATTAATATTAATAATATCTATGACTATAAAAAGCACAATGGAAGATGGTGTAAGAAATATTTCATCTTCATATTACACATTCCCAACTAAAGACCCCGTCATCCCACAAAGAATACCTAAATTAAGTTGGTAATACATCTCAAAGCAGGCGACACATCTTAGAGAGGTTTTCTGTATTATTCTTTTAAAAAAAACTAGTAGAATTGAGACCAATGAAACGGTTCTACCATATTTTAAAAATTACTACAAAACTTAAAAAAAAACAAATACGTAAAATTTAAAAAAAAACCTATTTCATTGATACCGATTTTGTTGTTGTCAAATGAAGAATGTAGAAAACATCTGAATAAGTTTTTCCGTTCGAGCGTAAACGAGTATTTAATATCCCAGTTTAGCCGGCCATGAAACGAGCTCTTAAAGAGCATCATAACATGACTTATAATCTTTTAAAAATCAAATAAACTTTTCTGATGGTTTTTCTTTAGCTGAAAGTTTTATATCTGAATTTGTATCACTAATTTTTCTTGTCAAAATAAAAGTGTTAGTTGAATTGATAAAAAAAACTTATGCAGAATCCTCAAAAAATAATCAAAACCTTTAATAAGATAAGACAATAACGTTACTCAGATCAATATAATAAATTACTTCTAGACATCCCATGTCTAGATATTTCTCCTGCTCTGGATACAATCAAACTTTCTCTGGGAATGGGCTGTCACTTTATCTACTCATCTGCGTAGCCTCTGAGCTGTTTTCAACCAACAATCTCTGCCCCTGTGACGTCAGTTGGGGCAGTGTGTGTGTGTGTAACAGAACGTGTCGGTCTTGTTGGCTATGGATTGATTGTAGCTCAGTCTAGGAGTATAAGTATTTAATATACAAGATGCAGAGGTAGGTCAAATACCTTTTTTTTTAAATAGGATATGATATTATAACCTTCTCCTGTACTTTCAGTGAAAATAAACCTTGTCCCCGAGAGTTGATTGTATATGCGCCCTATTACATGTGAGGGTTGCAAGGAATTTGCTCTTCTTGGAGAGAAACAAAGTTTTGGTTGGAACATCTTTGTAAAAAACGAGGGCCTTCAGATAACAATGTCCTGAATGTGGATAAGTAGCTGTGTTTGTGCACGTAAAATTGTAAAATTTTAAATAAATAATTTGAATAAAGTAAATTACACTTGTGTAAATAGCAAAACTAATCACCATTGCAGCGTGGAATGGGATTTCCATAAAGCGTTGCGCAGAACTTAAAAGTTTTATGAAGCAATCAAAATTGGCAAAATTCGCACATTTATTATTTTAGGGTCATGTCAATGGGTGAGAAAGTACCAAACTCTTAAACTCAGAACATCCACGCTATCAGCAATTAAAAAAATAATTACTACTACTTCTCTTTTGTTATTTTTCCTTACTAAATTTTATAATGCTATTGATTCATGAAGGACACATATTTTTTATTTACTCTCTTATTAACTATTGGTATTTATAAACTATAGTATTTTATTATTTATTGTAATGCTAGAATTGTATATAGTCGAGTACTCACAGGTAGGTTTTTGGTGGAGTAGGAGAACATTAACAACATACAGTAGTTACAAAAACATAAAAACACATTTAGTTGCCATTAAAAAAAAGAGTTGTATCTCTGTTAAAATTAATTAGATTAATAATAATATTTTATTATCCTTGTTTTTAAGTTCATTTTACAACAGTTGCAGTCTATCCAGGCTCGGACTGGCCCGCCAGCTCATCGGCCCCCAGGCTGGTGCGCCCTCAAGTTTCTCAAATTTGCACCCTCGGCCCCCTGCCCCCCTCCTTCTTGGCGAAAAAAAATACTACTATGAATAAAAAAAGAAATTTAAATTTTAACTAAAATTTGAATAATCAAGACAAGGTGGAACCGTGAAGACGAAATTAAATTTAAGTGAGTACAGATTTATGGTTGGGGGATGTTCAGCAACAAGGGGTGATTGGCGCCCAGCGACAGCGGGAGAGAAGGCACACCTCTTCAATGATCAGTTTGGCCGTGTCACGTGATGCAATTGGAGCGGTGGAAATCAGCTGTTTAGTTGTGTTCGCGCCTTGAATGATTTAGTTTAGTGTTCATTTTATAAGTTGTGTAATTTTTTGGCTCTTGCGTAATTTTTTGTTACTGTGGTAAGAATTAAGAAAAATTAAACTACCAGACAACAAAAACAATTGTTTAGTTACGAAGTTTTGTTAATAAGGAGAGCCTTTCGTAAGTCTTCAAGTTCGTACCCACAAAACCTTACTTAGATCATAGCACATTACCCTCCCTGGAATAAGTTTTGATCAAAATGTTCTCTCTCTCTCTCACACACATACTTTTCCATTTCTAACTTCTATAATGAACTCATTTTGACTTATTGTATTATTATATTTTAAATGGGATTCATAACAGCGTCCTTCCCTTATTATAATTTGGATATGTAAAGTTAAATTCATTTAATAATTTAGAAATTTAAATTTTTGGAAGTTTGGCGTGAAAATGAAAATCTATTTTGAAATGTGAGAGTGTGTTGCTTTAAAGAGACTTGTATTCGGCGCTGATACAAGTCAGGTTTAGTTGAGGTAATTGGGGATGTGATATCTACCCTTCCTTTTCTCAGAGACAAAGCCAGTTTGCTCAGGACAGATGTTGTTGAGACAGGCTGTATCCGAATAGTTCGAGGATCCTTGCCACGGATATAGTATAATATCTTTTACAATTAGTTCCTTAAATGCTAGATGTTTTGTTAAATTAAACTCACTTATTCCATGAATATTTCTTTATACTTTATTTATTAAAAATAACCTATTAAATTCGGAATATTAAACAATGCCTTGAGTCACACAAGGAAAAGAAAAATAATTTTACTTTGGAAGTCCTTGCAATAACAATTAATATTTATTATTAATCAATATTATTGGGTTCTAACAGCATTCGCATAGTTGTTTTACAACAAAAAAGTAAACTTTTTTGAGTTCATAATAATATTTTACGCCCTCTGAAAATCCAAGGTCTGCGCCCTTTTGGAGGGCCCAGTCCAACCCTGAGACCATTCTTGGTAAGCACTTTGTTGGTTGTTACTGTGGTACTTGATTATGGTAAGTTTAGTTCCCACATTGTTGTCTTGCCAGGTATACCAACACTTTCAACAGTGGTTTAAAGACATTATAGTTTATTCGTGCTCTCCGACGTATTTTTAGCCCAGCTATTCTACGCGCCCACCACCGATGGTTGGGTGTCATTTATTTTATCACAAGGAACTTTCAAATGTCAATAAAAGAGGACAAGAAAATAATTAAATAAACTAATTAAAAGCTATCTGCAATGCGTGTTTTATTAAACCCACCACCAATCCTATATTTCTTCCTCCAATCATAGACTTTACTCATCTCGGGTGAATGTGAAAGTGAATGATTCAATATAAAAAATAGTTTATAGTCAATTAAATACTAATCAAATAGTGTTTTTTCCCATCAAAGGGGGTACATGTGGTAATAACGAGTTTTATTAATATTTAGTGTTTATTATAGTAGGCCTAAGTTTAAAACAAATTAACTCAGATCCTGACGTGATGTCATTTACTTCAATAAGCCTTTACTTCCTCTGTCACGTCTTTGTTTAACTTACCACTAAGATTTTATCAAAATTTGGAGTGGCAGCTTATAATTTACAAAATATCAGATATATGTTTATAATCAAATATAGATTTTTTTATCACCGCGTCTTGCTATCTGTTCAGGTTATACGCATTTGTGATAATTACTCTAATGGGGTAGGGATGAGGAAAGAAGCATTTTAGAGGTAATATACCCGCATTTGCTTGGAAGGAGAGTGGGGAAACCATTTAAGGAAAACCTTCAATAGATCCGATTGGGATTCGAGCTTCGAACTCTCTGTCATCAGCAGGCTGGTCTTATACAATACACGCCTTAGACCATTCGGCCAATAAAACGGTATAAATTTGGACCACAATTTTTTTAGGTCTATTTTCTAAAAATTTATTTCTATAAAAATTGGACTGTAGATGAGACTTTACATCGGATATGATGTACAGTACATCAAGTTGTCCCGCTATACTCACTAACTAATTTAAACTTTATATAGTAATTTGTGCTATGTTTGTGCTCATATGTGCCCGAGGTTTAGCGTTTGTGCCAATAAATTATGCCCGTGGCAACGATTTTAATGTGGCGGGCCAGCTTGATACTAGAGTTGACGCGCCACATTTTAGAGACCGAAATTTGTTCATATCATTCCTTTATGCTTAAACAAATTTTTATTTCGAAAATATGGTGAGCTAACTTGATCTACTGTACATTTGGATATGAATAAAACGGTGAATATCGGTTGAGATATGGGACACCTTGTCCCAAATGTTAATAGATTAGTTGACCCACGTCCATTGACCAGGAGGATTATCGTCATAATTTAGTTGGCCCACGTTCATTGACCAGGAGGATTATCGTCATAACTTAGTTGGACCACGTTCACTGACCAGGAGGATTATTGTCATAACTTAGTTGGACCACGATCACTGACCAGGAGGATTATCGTCATAACTTAGTTGGGCCACGTTCACTGACCAGGAGGATTATCGTCATAACTTAGTTGGACCACGATCACTGACCAGGAGGATTATCGTCATAGCTTAGTTGGACCACGTTCACTAACCAGGAGGATTATCGTCATAGCTTAGTTGGGCCACGTTCACTGTCCAGGAGGATTATCGTCATAGCTTAGTTGGACCACGTTCACTGGCAAGGAGGATTATCGTCATAACTTAGTTGGACCACGTTCACTGACCAGGAGGATTATCGTCATAGCTTAGTTGGGCCACGATCACTGACCAGGAGGATTATCGTCATAGCTTAGTTGGACCACGTTCACTGACCAGGAGGATTATCGTCATAGCTTAGTTGGACCACGTTCACTGGCCAGGAGGATTATCGTCATAACTTAGTTGGGTCACGTTCACTGACCAGGAGGATTATCGTCATAGCTTAGTTGGGTCACGTTCACTGACCAGGAGGATTATCGTCATAGCTTAGTTGGGCCACGTTCAATGTCCAGGAGGATTATCGTCATAACTTAGTTGGACCACGTTCACTGACCAGGAGGATTATCGTCATAGCTTAGTTGGACCACGTTCACTGACCAGGAGGATTATCGTCATAACTTAGTTGGGTCACGTTCACTGACCAGGAGGATTATCGTCATAGCTTAGTTGGACCACGTTCACTGACCAGGAGGATTATCGTCATAGCTTAGTTGGACCACGTTCACTGACCAGGAGGATTATCGTCATAGCTTAGTTGGACCACGATCACTGACCAGGAGGATTATCGTCATAACTTAGTTGGGCCACGTTCACTGGCAAGGAGGATTATCGTCATAACTTAGTTGGACCACGATCACTGACCAGGAGGATTATCGTCATAGTTGTACCACGTTCATCGAGCAGGAGGACTATAACAGATAATAGAGCTGCAGGTAGATATGAATTCAGCCACACCAATCTTTTTGCCTTTGATTAGATTAGGCTTGTTTAGGTTTTAGGTTAGCTTAGCATTTTATTGTGTCTTACTATCCCTCATCTGCTGCTTTTCGCTCATCTCTAGAAAACAGTTACAACCATTCTAAATGGAGCGCCGCAACAGCCGGGGCCGAATAGTAGGCCTACACCGGTATGCCTTGCTTACAATCTCCAATAAGAAACTCGTGTCCCAACTATAATACGCCCAAACTAAACAGTTGGCGGAGATTTTTCTGTCTCGTGAAACTAAGAAATACCTGTATCTTGAGGACTACTCTGTTAACCGTGGAAGATTTGGACCGACAGTAAAAAAAGAGAGTGAGGTGGAGGTGAGTCAAGGCAGGTAAGGGACCAGCGCTGTGATCTCGTGAACTTACAGCGGTGGGATGAAGATAGGGCCTCCCCCTAACGTCACGCTGTCTGGCGGATACAACCTTGGTGAAGGCCCTCCTGTCTTCCGAGAAGCGGCGGGCGCGCGCGACGTTGCCGCATCCTGCGTCTAGGCGTGACCCTTGACACACGGACAGAGAGAGAGCCCAGGTAAGAGGTGAGAGAATCAGTTTTTGTGGTATTCCAGGTAGGAGTGTAGGTAACTTGAGTTAAGGCCAGTATTTTTAAAGTTTTATATAATTTTTCTAGCACCACGTCTTACTACGCTACCTGTTCAGGTTATACACAAATTACTAATCACGCTAATCAGTTAGGGATGAAGAAGGTTGAATTTAGAGGAGGTGTACTCACATTTGCGTGGAGGAAAAGTGGGAAACCATTTATGGAAAAAAACTTTTTTTGGTCAAAATAAATAAAATATTTCTCCAGTAGAAAAATAAGAGTTTAATTTTCTTCACATGTTGACATCAACAGTTGTTGAATATCTGTCATGAACATAGCAGTATTAGACGACAAACATTCTAAATGAAGAGAAAAAGTTGTCATTAAATTTCAGGACATCCTTGAAAGATATTTAACAACTGTTGATATCAACATGTGAATAAAATTAAACTCTATGTCTCTGCTGGATAACTATTTGATTTATTTTGACCAAAAAAGTTTTGATATAAAAATTGCAAAAAAAAACCTGCCCTTAACTCACCTTACCTACACTCCCACATTAAATACCTCAAATAATACGTATCCTCAAGGGGTAGAGATGATGATGGCTGTTTAAAGGAAATGCACCCACACTTGTTTATAGAGAGAAAAGGGAAACCTACGATCGCGATCAAAACCACCCCACAGTACACCCGATAGAGCTTCGCACCTCAACTTCCTCATCGCCGGTTAAACCAGTATATTGCTGGCCTAATGTCTTAGACCACATGACCATCTGTGTAGGAAAGGACATCAATATTAAAGTTTTTCACTGGTAGGGTTAAATTCACTAAAGAACAAATATTATTAGAGATGACATATTTGTTTTTCTCGATTCCGATTCTTAAGTTCAACCTCAATTTTTCGATTCTTGATCTCAATTCTTGAACATTTCCTAATTCATGATTTTTCCAAGCATCCAACCTCACATAAACAGATATTTATTCAATTTCATAAGATGTAAATATATATATATACATAGTTATAAAAATCAATTCATTTACAGTCATAGTAAAGGAAAAGATCCGTTCTACAGAGTATTAAAGCATATTATTGTACATAATTAATAAAATAGTTAGGAATTTCTATAGTAATATATTTTTACCTACAAATAAAGCCTCACTCTGTCAAAACTTTATAAATAATTAGCTAAAGTATATTAAACAATTGATGAAAACACAAGTCTTTTAAATTCACCAAATAGGTCGTTAACTGACAAAAAAAAAAAGGGCAAATAAACTAATTTAAGAGATAACCAATTACCACTTATTCTGAATTTTGTCGTCTTCTTAGTTTCCAGTACTTTCATTGAGAGCTAAGAATCGAAGTATCGATAATCGTAATATTAAGATCTATTCTCGATTCTTTTTATACCAGTAAGAATCGAGGGTATCGAGATATCGTAGAATCAAGTTATTTAACTGTCACTTATAAAGTGTTCGGAAATTTCTTTAAAAAAAAGTTACATAATTAATTTCTTGGAGGTTAAGATTAGAGCTATTAACGACTTAATCTAAAGAAATTAAATGGAGGAAAGAAAACGTTCCAAAGTGCACACAGCCAAGATTTAAACTCAAGCCATGGCCACCTGAATGAAAGTCAGGCAAGCCAGATAAATACGGCGGTGCTAAAAAAAAAAGTCTTGAACTATCAACAAATATTATTAACAAATATGGATATGAAAAGCTTCGAAACAAACTAATATCAGCTTCAACTTCAATTCTAAAAAAGATTCCGGCATTTCGCCGATAAAAATTATTGGCACCTAAAATACTCTTATTTATGTTCAAGTAATACAATTCTGAGCTGTTATATTATTCATTACAAATCAATATTCAAATGGAAAAAAAATCTGAAATAATTGAACTGTAAGTTGTGATGATTACTTGATTTATCAAAATAAAATGCAATATTACAAACATCTATGCAATAAAACATTTTCTAAATAATTGTAGTGCATTACGTTATACAGGGTGTTTCCCTCGCTCTCAGCCCCTGAGTTTGCCTTATAGCTTTCAAACTAATGGACGTAATTGGTGTTTGAAAACTACTCAGGGGCCTAGAGCGAGGGAAGAACCTTGTATTAAGAATCAAAATATAGTTATTTTTAAAGCATAAGACAACTAACAAAAAAATATTCGAACTTCGATTCGGATTTGAGAATATTTCATACATTCAATTCGAGCTCTCTTCGACTTAGCACAATACTTTTAACAAACACTACCCCAGAAAAAATGAGCTGAGGCTAGGAAGATTCAAGGACATATCATGTTGCCAGGTTAAGCAGAGCTATAGTGTATTAGGCCTAAATAGCCAAGCTATTGTAGTGTTTTCTTTAGCACCACATCTTAAAACCTGTTCAGGTTATACGTTGTGCGCATATGTACTAATTACGCTAATGATATAGGGATAAGGAAGGAGGTAGTGTACAAGCATTTGCGTGAAAGTAGAATGGAAAACCATTTTGTAAAAATCACCGGCCGGGTTTCGAACCCCGATCTCCCTGTCATTGGCAGTCTGATCCAACACAAGAACGCCTTAAACCTATAGTAAATCACAGTTAGGCTATAGTCATATCTATTATTCTTTAAATTGAAAAATGAAGTCTGGACACGGAAGTGAACCCAGGACCTTTGGTTTAGTACGTCGACGCTCTTATCACTGAGCTATCCACGTGTAATCCGTGCCTAGGAGATATATGGATAGTTCAGGGGTACAATATTCACATATTAAGCAATATATTTAAAGCCAATTTCAAAATATTTTGAATTTTTTGCAAATCACTCCTCAATTAACTACCCTTTAACTAACTTCTACCCTAAAACCAAGTATCCAGTGTTATTTAAAAGGTCAAACACTGGATTTAAAAAAAGATCCCTCATCAGTAAACTAGCCTTAGTTTGAGGACCAGGCTCAAAATTAGAAAACCCTTTCCGAGGTATTTCCTTATAACATCTAGATATCAAATTTTAACAAAATTTATCAAAATGTCTCAGATCTGTGTCCAGAGACAAGCAGACAGGGCAAAATAGTGAACTCCAATTTTCTAGATTCTGATACACAATCATAAAAGTTAAAGATTCATAATAATATTGAGGACGAAAATTGCCATGATTACAATACTTTCTCTTGATTTGAGAAAATAAAAATAGAAAGTAAGACTTGTAATTTTGATTTTTTTCCACCAGAGAATTTTGTGGATATTATCATGTATATTAGGCCTAAATTGCACAAATTTGAAATGTTATGGATATGATGAAATTAAATGTGACAAATAACAACAATCCCAAATGGTGTATTTACACAATATTTATAAGTTAAAAAGAAAAATCTGTACACATTTCATGTTGGATCGTCATTAGGTCAGCGGGCTTCACATGATCATGGATCGGGCCTCATGTGGCCCGCGGTCCACACGTTTTACATGCCTGATATAGACTGGGCTGCCGATGATAGGCAGAGCGAGGTTCGAATCCCAATTGGGTGTACTAAGGCTCGTTTTATATCAATTGTTTTCCAGTATCCTTCCTCCACGCAAATGCAGGTACACTTCTTCTAAATGCAACCTTCCATATCCCTATAACAGTATTGTAAATTAGAACATGGACCTATACTTATAACCCGGACGAGTAGTAAAACGCGGTGACAATTTTTTTATATAGGCCTACTTACTGCACGTCTTTGTAGAGGAAATGTACCTACATTTGTGTGGAGAAAAAGGGAGGGAAAACTTAGGGGAAAAAAACCACCTCAGCACACTTAGCAAGGGCTCGAACCCTCTACCAGCAGATTAAACTTTTGGTTCTAGTCCGTGATATAGACAGACAGGCAAGGAGATAAACAGACGACATCACGTAAACTACTTTTGTGTTTCAGGGGGTTATGAAACGTCAATATTTATCAAAATCTCAAGTTATATATTTTTGACGATCTCCAAGGGGCTGAGAGAATAAAAATAATAATAAAAAAGGCACCCATCTTATCATTGTGTACAATTTATGGCCATTCTTTTTTTTATATGACGCTCTTGTGAATCAAATCTATTCCTCCCAACGTTGTCATATTGTGATCAGTGTCGTCATGTTTTAACAAGTGTGAAAGTGATCTTGAGACATTCAATAGAGGGTATTGTGTCATAAAGAAAGCGAGCAGCGTTGGGTGTACATTATTATCATCATTATTTCTGAGTCTATTGGTTACACCCACGGTAACCTGATTTTTATCTGGCGGCGCAACTTTATATTGAAATAAATTCGTGATCAGGTTGTGCAATAGCATTTCCAAGAGATTGATGATCTAGAAATAGCGGTCGAGGGATGTGTTTTGGTCGGAAAAGGAAGGGAAATCTCGTTTGAAAGTCCAAATGAATGCGTTGTAATTTGTCGATCAAGTCACGATTTTTTTAAAAATATTTACACATCTTTCCCAGCAGTGGGTTTCAAAATTATTTTTTTAGCACCTAGTCTTACTACCTAACCGTTTAGTCTATAGGTTTATGTACTAATTACTCTAATGGTCTTAGAGAGGCTATATTAATGTACCCGCATTTGCGTGAAGGAGAGTGGTAAGCCAGTTTGGAAAAACACCCTCGATATACCCGACCGAGATTCGAACCTCGATCTCCCCGTCATCGGCTGTCTAGTTTACTGCAAGAGTAATGCCTTGGACCATGCGGCCACCGAACCGAGTCCATGTATAAATTGGTGGGAACTATATTATCAGTGATAGTGGATAGCAATATTTCATAACAATCATCTACATATTTACTAAGATATTACAATTAAAGTATAGCCCACATGTGGACTAAAGTCAAACTCATCTAGTTTTGTTTGGAGAGGGGCGGGAAAGTCAGGGTTTGAACCCTGGCAATTATTTTTATGAGATTTTTTTCCCCTAAATTATTTTATATTCTTTATCCACGCAAATGTGAGTACACTTCCTCTAAATAATACCTTCCTCATCAATTACTCAATTAGTGTGATTAAATGCAGACAAGCCCTCTTCGGTGGACGAATGTTCTAAGGAAGCGGTAGCAGCCCACGGCCCGCGGGCTGGATCCGAACCACCGATTGATTCTATCTGGCCAACAAAGTATTTAAAGGAAAACAAATTGTGTTCATAAAAAATATATATACTAATTTTTGTATTTACTAGAGGTATCTAACGTACATTTTTTGAACCGACTGTATATATTAGCCCACGAGAATTTCTATGAGCAAGAGCGAAAGGGCCTACCAATTTTGCCAGGAAAGGTAGGTATTTTCATGGAACGTTCAGGGTTCCTTTACATACCACAATCAACATGGAACCGACGGATTTACTTCCCTTCCAAAGGAAGTTGTGCTACGGATTTTTATCGCTCAAGAAAAATCTGTTGGCCCCAGATGGATTTGAACCCACGAACATGGGTCTCTGAGGAGAGAAATTTACCCCAAGAGCACCACCGAGGTCGACAATATATTTTACTAATAGCTAACTACTATTTGAGAAATATAAAGTTAATATTTTTTGTTCTATATTTTTCAAACCATCTTTAAAAAAACCTATACAGCCCTGTATAGGACTATCCATATCAACCCCAATTCAAAAAGGTTACCGACTCCTGTTCCAAGGTATAGCTTTCTCAATTCTGGATGGGTGTACTGAAGGTTTTTCCTAGAGAGTTTTCTACTCCCCCTTCATGCAGATGTGGGTACACTTAATCTAAACTAAACCTTCCTTATTTCTAACACACATTAGTTTAAATAATATATATGTATATAACCCGAACGATCAGTAAGTCTCAGTGCTAAAAATAAAATTTTGATAAGTATCATGAATCATTAAAATGGCGACTACTTTTTTATAGTGATTTTATAATGACAGAAAATACAAGGGGAAAACACATAATTGAAAGGAAATCAGACCAACCATTTGGTTTCCAGACAAGGGCGAAGATAAACCCACCCATAGAGAAAGATAGACAGGCAATACGAAACTATTTTGTTTTTATGTCAAGGTAACATAAAAATTAAAGGCAGGTTGAGTTAACTATTTTAATAATCAAAATATCTAATCAGAATAATCATTTCATCTTCAAATTCCCAATCTTAAGTTTAAATCCAAATCTTGGAAAAAATTATGAACATAAAGCGGAAATAAGAATAATTGCTAAATGTTAATTTTTTTTACTGAAATGCATCTATTATAACTTCATACATTCAGTTAAGAGTTACATTAACAGTCTGGGATTCGGTTAAGTTTTTCCTATAATTATTTTGGGGATGAACCAACAATTAGCAGTATTAGTATTCTAAAAAAAAATCCAATTAGATATATTTTTAAGATCACATATTTATTTTTTTATTTTCTAGGATCCTCTACTATTCTTAGGAATTCAAGGTATTCGAGAATATGGATTGGTTCCATCCTTAGAATAAATACATTTTCACCCAAATTTTCCTAAACATTTCCCCCCTACAAATTACTAGCCAAAATTTCTCTATGCTTCGTCTAAAGGGAGGAAGGAAAAGAAATAAAACACTTGAGAAGAAATTAGTCCCAGGTGTTTTTTTTATTTTATGATCATGTGTAGAGGGACTCGTTCACCTATGGCTGGTACCCGGGCCCCGGCCAGTAAATTGGCTTTTTAACCCCGAGGGGCCCCTAAGTGCTCCCTCCCCCCTCTACTAGTCCTTCTTCAAACCTCCCCCACCCACCCCCTCCTTAAGAGCAACTTCTCTAACTCTCTACCAGAGCACCGCTCCCTTTCATCAACACCTTCGCTTGCCTTGTGAGGTGAGGGGCCCGACATTCCTATCCGATCTTCACCGGGAGAAAGAGAGATAAGCGTGGGAGAAAGAGGGAGATAAAGAGAGAGAGAGAGACAAGAACATTAGAAACACTTGGGATACCGGCCACTTACAAAAGCTCGTGAAAGAAAGAGAGAGAGAAAGAAAGAAAGAAGGAGTGAATTCTAATTTCGAAGAAGGAGAAGCCCTAAAAAAAGAAAAGAGAGAGAGATAAATAACAACGCCGCGTGCTTTGCCGCAAGTTCGTGATTTATTATCAGTTGCGGCCTAAGATTTGAGGTACCAGGTGTTGTAGCTTAGTCCAGAGAGTGGTTGCAGGGGGGCAATACCTGCCCGGACAACACACCATCCACACAAAAAATAAAATTACCTCGTGAAATTATTTTTCACGTTGAATTTTTACGGTTCTTGAGGTATCTTCTGATCATAGAAGAATTCGCAACCTCCCCCTCTCCTCCCAGACATAATTAGTTCCTGCCAGACAAACAGACTATCACAGCTAAAAGCCTATTAACTTGCTTTTAGGCCGGTGGAACCGGAGGGGTTAGGCGAGCGTTCATTACGTCTGGCTCTTAACATTCAAACACGAAGATTGTTGAGTTTCCTAGACGTGAGGTAGTCTTGGTTAGCAATTTAACCACCAAAGTTGTTGAGTTTAACAGACCAGGTGTAGTTTTCATTAGCCATTTAAATACAGGAACTTTATTTTATAGATTTGCAGTTTGTTTCTCATTTAACCGTGGGTCATGCTGATTTTCTAGGTCATTAGTCCGTCTACCTATCCATTTAACCAGGGGACTGTAGAATGTATAGGTCATTAGTCTGTATCTCTACCCATTTAACCAGCGGATCATATAATTTATAGGTTTGTATTCTGTCTCCATACCCATTTAACCGGGGGACTGAAGCATTTATAGGTCTTTATTCTGTATTTATACTCATTTAACCAAGGAACTATAGAATTTATAGATCTGTATTCTGTCTCTCTACCCATAAAACCGGAAGGCTGTGGAATTTATAGGTCTGTTTTCTTTCTCTCTACCCATTTAATCCATTTAACCAGGGGACTGTAGAATTTATAGGTCTGTATTCTGTCTCTCTTCCCATTTAACCAGGGGACTGTAGAATTGATAGGTCTGTATTCTGTCTCTCTTCCCATTTAACCAGGGGACTGTAGAATTTATAGGTGTGTATTTATTATATATATCTACCCATTTAACCAGGGGACTGTATCATTTATAGGTCTGTATTTTATCTCTCTACCCTTTAAACTAGGGGACTGTAGAATTTATAGGTCTGTATTCGATGTATACGGTTCATAGCTCCTTTATTCTTGGAGAAGTCTCGTTAGGCGGTGTTTTCATCGACACATTCAAGCTCGGGTCAATGGTCATAGCACGTCAAGAACTCGCTGAATCAGCCCCTTCAAATGTTTCTATTTATGGCACCTGATTGGCTTGTTGTATACCTCAGACACGTCACCTTAAGAATTTAAGAGTCGTCAACTAGATCCATTTGAATCTCTACTGTCGATTGTGTTTCCATTAGTATATGGATTTGAAATTGGTTTCTGTGCTCTTTTAATCTCTAAACAGTTGTACCTTGGAATGTTGAGCTAGTGTCGGGGTGGTTATATCAAAGCGCTACACACACACACACACACACACACACATCCACACACATCCACACACATTCTTCTGACATAGCATACCCAGTTTACGTTAAATTAGCCTGTCAAAGACAGGCTTAAAAACGGGTACTTATAAATAAATCACACTCCATGCATGACGCAAAATAATATTAAATATAATTTGCAAGAAAAAAAATTGTACGTTACACTACACAGAATTTCTCTCGCTTTTGTCTTAAAATAGACATTTACTAAAAACTCCTAAGATTTGTGAAACAAATTTTTTGTAAAAACATCACACCACAGATCACAAATGAAATAATATACACTGTTACTCAGGGGAGGAGCCAGATCATTTTCGTAGGGGGGTCATAATTATGAATAACATAGTTACTTAAAATGCTAGATTTCTAATTTTGAGCCATTTAATAGTTTCTCATTCATATTTGATATTATGCATGTTTTAAACCGTGGTCATCCTCTCCTATTTTTTTTAAATCAGATAGTTTTCATAAACTATTTGGAGTGATCCTACTTAAACAATTTTTTGAAAAATGGTTCACTCTAGAAGTTATGTGTAGTATTATCTTGATTTTTAAAAATTATATTCTTTCATAAATTATAAGCCATTTAAAGTGTTCTTCACCTAGAAATTTTTGAAATGTGGATGTCCCTCGAAGCTATTTAGAGTGATCCTCACCTTAATTTTTTCGGCTGGTTAGAAACCTCTAGAAACCTATTATTTGAAGTGGTCTTCCACCAACAAAATTTTGAAAATTGAATTATTTCAGAAACTAGGCTATTTGGGGTGGTCCTCGCCTGAAAATTCTTCAAAATTACATACATTTAGAAGCTATTTGGAGTTATCCTCCCCTAGATATTTTTGAAATTTTGATGACCTTGAAAAATATTTAGAGCTTTCCTCCCCTGACTTTTTTCTGCCAGTTAGATGCCTCTAGTCTAGTAGTTATATAAAGCGGTCTTCTCCGGCAAATTTTTGACAGTATAATGCATCTAGAAGTCATTTGGAGTTTGATTTAAGGCCATCTTTCAACTTCATAATCGATCATATCGGAAGATTTGAAATATATCTAGGGGGGAATTTATTCCAGAGAGGGGAAAATTATTTCCAGGAGGCAGAGTCCCCCACAGTTCCACCGCTCCTGCTGTCCACACATACTCTATATTCGGTATTCGTGGATGAACTGCTCTCAGGCGATTAATAGTCTTCTTTGATGTGTGATAGTCTACCGTCTCTATGCGGAACAATGTTCGTTACTCGCTATGCACGACAAATATTCGTACATGAAAACAAATATTTTTTCCACACTTGCGTGAGCCATATCGAAAATTGAATAAACGTGAGTGAATAACGCACGTATGGACCCGGCTTAAGAGATGTCTGTGCGTAAAAAGACAAGAAAATGGTATAATTTATCTATGTTGTATTTCCTAGCTAAAGTTTGAACTTTATTTTTATTTTTTTGTATTAATTTTCTAACTTTCACAGGGGGGTCAACTGACCCCTTGACCCTCCCCTGAATCCACGCCTACTGTTACTTACTCTATGGCAATAAGAACTAGGCACACTGTTACAGAAAAATTGAGAAAAGAGAAACATCTTTGTCCACCAAAGAGTATAACAATCAAATTCATTTTCAAAGACTTGAACTAAAAAGTACATATATTTGCTTATAACTCAGAAATTGATGGTCTTATAAAAATATATTTCAAATTAAAGATGTTTTTCTTTAATAAGTAGTACAACTTTACAACGATAAGTTATTTCGTATCTCAAATAGTTGAGGCGAAATTATCAAAATTAGAATATCTCCCTCATGCAAAGTACCCTCAAAGTAATTTTCATAAGAAAATGAAAATTGCCATCTTGTTTATGGTGATAAACAGTTTCTAGATATAAAATTTAATCAAAATCGTTAGAGCTAATTTTGAGAACATCGATTTTTTCTCTCTTTTTTCCCATAAGTAAACTACCCTTAAATTTAGGGTTAGATATATAATTCATAAGATCCTCCGGGAAAACCTTATGAAAACCCCGGATACCAGGTTTTAACCGAATCGGTAAAATGGTTTCGGCTCTAGCCCGAGGTACAGACAGACGGCATTGTGAAAACCACTTTTTTGGTTTCAGGGGGTCATGAAACTTAGACATTTATCAAAATCTCAAGTTAGATTTTTTTACGATCACAATAGCTACTTCACTCCCCGAGGTGTCTAGTGAAAGTAATAAAGAAGAAGATTAATAAAAACATATAGATAAATCAAAAATAATAGGAGATCCTTCCCCCCTCCTTAATAAATGTGTGCAAAAATATTATTCCTTCCTTTACTCTTAATATTTTCTGAAGCTTTTAATTAAATATTAAACTTATTCGCTGACAAAGCGACTCCAAAACATAAAAGTGATTATGTTGTTATCAATTTAAAAAAAAAGTATTAAACTTGTAAGGATAGTGGCCGGTCAGTGAAGTTCTGAAATGACGTGGCAATTTCAGGATAGGACGCGTCATAAACACAGTAAAATACGTAAACTCCATTCACGGTAGGAATTACTCTCTGAAAGGTCTTTTTTCCTACCAATATCCTACTATACAATAGAGTTCAGGTAGGGAAAAAGGCCTTTCAGAAAACAATTCCTACGGTGAACAGACTCTAGATGATCTAGCATTGCTGGACAAAAATAAAGAAGAGTCGCAGGAAATGATGGACCAGCTGGTGGAAACAGGGAGAAGATATGAGATGAAGATCAACATTGAGAAGTCAAAAGTGATGGAGATTTAAAAAAAAAATGAAGAACCGCTGAAAATCTGATCCATCCAGCAGTCGTCTCATGCCCAGAATCAACCTTCACGTGTATTTTAAGGCAGAGTCTGTGATGGACGTCATATGTAGATGACGATTTCGCACGACCGTCATAGTTTTCGCCTTAAAATACAGGGGAGAGATGATCTTGAACACGGGACAACTCCCTAATAGCTCAGTGGTATTGGCGTATAAAGTCAAAGGTTCCGAGTTCGATTCCTGTGTCCAAGTATCATTTTTCAATTAAAGAATACAGTAAAACTGTATTTTACTGGTCTCGGCTCCATTTTTTTCTAAAGTAAAATACAAAAAACCGTACAAAGTCACGACGTCTGGCTTGAGTTGTATTTTAAAAAAAAACCGTGTCTTACTACCCGTTCTTGTTATACGCGTATGTACTAATTACGCTTGTGGTTTTAGGGATTAGGAAGATTATATTTAGAGGAAGTGTGCTTGCATTTGAATAGAGGGAGAATGGAAAACCATTTAGAGAAAACCACCCCCAGTACACCGGGGTTTTGGTTGTACTATTCGGGCGGGGGTTGTAACGGGCTCTTAACCACTCAGTCACGGGGAGTGGACACCAGAAGTAAATGTGTTTTACAGGGGTTGTGGTTGTTAGTGGTGGGGTGATGGTGAAAAAAAAAGTGTGACCATCCCTCTTGCGGTATAAAATTCAGCTAATAAGAAAGTTGAAAGCTTTATCTTCCAGCCCCTTTAATGTCCTTTCTGATAGGCTCATTACCCCGCGCCGAACAACGCCGATGACAAAATATGCGCAGACGCACGAATTAAGCGCGTGTTTCCTCACACGATGGCAAAGGCTTATTATTTTAATGACAGTTGATATGAGCCTTCTGATTGGCCGTCGCCAAGTATGCGTCGTTAATACAATCTGGGGGGTCACGTTACCGGTAATTTTTATTGTTATTGTTATTTTTTTTCCCTCGGAGAAAATGGCGTCCTGGGTATTGTGTGCGTCTGTATATATACGTATAATCATTACTATTGTTTGCGTTCAAGTTTACTATGTATTTGATGCATTTATTTCGTCATTTGGGTGGGGTTTTTTTCCCAGTTCAATGTGGTTGTTCTGTGGAAAACTTGAAGTCAAAACGTGTCAACTCCATTTTTATATACATTTTTTTGTATGTAAAGTTTTCTAGACCGCATATTAGGTTGTACATATACAGTACAATTTTATTAGGAAGGGCCTAATCTAACAGCTAAAAAATTATCGAGAGGTACTTTTAAATGTCCATACTTCAAGTCATGTAATTTGCAGCTGTCAACTTTTGATACCTAAATACTATTAATACTTATAAAATAATAAGCTACTAATAATACGGTATGGTGAAATGTTATCAATTTTGAACGCACAAAGATTTTTTTTAAGTTTTATAACAGGCCCTTCTTGTGAAAATTGGGTTGTAGCTTAACCACGCTAACTGTCGACCTCGATGGAAATGGGGTAAAGTGCTCGCCTAGGGAACCGATGTACGCGAGTTCAAACCCAGCGGGGGTTGATTATTTTTCTTGAGCGATAAAAATCCTATGAGCAACTTCCTTCGGAAGGGAAGTAAAGCCGTCGGTCCCATGTCGATTTAGGCGTGTAAAATAACCCTGGAAGGTGTGTGAAAATTGGTAGGCCCTTTCGCTCTCGCTCATAGAACTTCTCGTGTGCTGCTGAAATCAGTTGGTTCAGAAAGTGCAAGTTAAATACCTCAAATAAATTATGAAAGTGCAAGTTAAATACCTCAAATAAATTAATACTAATACAATAAATACTACGCTAGCGGAATAGGGATAAGAAACGTAGGATTTTAGAGAAAATGTAACAGCATTTACGTGGAGGTAAAGTGGGAAGCAGTGTAGGGATTAAAAAAAAACTTTAGTACACATGATAGGGATTTGAATTCCGATCTCCCTGTCACCGGCGATCTAGTTCAACACGAGAGTGTCAGACCATGCAACTACCTTTAGGCCTATGGGTTAATCTTACCTGAGGTATTTAACGTAAACTTTTTTAACCACCACGTCTTACTACCCATTCATATTATATGTATGTACTAATTACGCTAATGTTTTGAGAATGGATAAGGTTGAATTTAGAGGAAGTGTACCCACATTTGCATGAAGGAAGAGTGGAAAACCATTTAGGGAAAACCACCCTTAGAACACCGTACCGGGATTTGAGCCCCAATCTCTCTGTCATCGGCAGTCTCATCTATTGCGAGAAGAGTGACTCATTAACCTACTGATTATATAAGCAGACGACTTATAACATAACTTAGATTTATAACACACACAACACCCAGTGCCCCGGCCTTTAATTCACCACTGTGAAAAGGAAACACCAATTTTCTCTAATGACACTTTTTTCTTGGCCATGCTTGGAATCGAGCCCGGGACCCTTTTCTCAGTAGGCAGATACGCTACCTACCCATGTTAGTTTTATGTGCGCACCCATCCTTACTACCCGTCCGGGCTATCCCCACATAATGATAATAATAGGCTGAGGGACGAGGAAAGTAGAATCTATAATAAATGTACCCACAATTTTGTAGAGGGAAAATGAGAAACCACATAGAATAATCATCTCTAAAGCCAGCTGGAATTCGATCCCTGACCTCTCAATCCCCAGCAAACCAGACTAGATGAACTTTGACATTGAGTAGGGTCTAATCGTGGCCACCAGCGCGGGATAAATGATTAATTTTCTAGTTAGCATTATGACTGCATTACCCAAAAAGTAATTAATCAATACTTTTAAACATGCTTCAGTGGCCGAGTGGTCTAAGGCTTCACTTACTTACGTGTTAGACTGGCCTGCTGCAGACGGGGAGATCGGGGTTCTAATCCCGGTTTGGTGAACAGAGGGTGGTTTTTTCCTAAAATTGCTTCCCACACTCCTTCCAAGTAAATGAGGGTAGATTACTTCTAATATGCTTACTTCCTCATCCCTTACCCCATGAGATTAATGGTAACCGGCGAGTTTACCGAATAGCAATTTTTCGAAAATCAGTTTTTCGAAATTCAATTATTTGAAGTTTAATTTCTCGAAAACCAATTTTTCGACATAGCAATTTTTTGAACTAATAGTTTTTCGAAAACATCCTTTTCAAAAATTATTTAGGCGAAAATAAATTTTTCGAAATAATTTTTTCGGAAATAAATTTTTCGGGATGCAGTTTTTCGATCTAGAAATTCTTCTAACGAGAATTTTTTCGAAAACTTCTTTTTCGAAAATAAATTTACCTCAAATCTGTTTTTCAAAATAAATGTTTCAAAAAGGAGGTTTTCGAAAAGGAGGTTATCGAAAAATAAATTTTTCGAACGATAAGTTCGAAATATAATAAAATTCTAGCTTAGGTTAGGTTAGGTTAGGTTAGGCTAGGTTAGGTTAGGTTAGGTGTATTCCTCCCTATAAAGGGGTGAGGATAGAGGTAGGTGATTCCCAGTCCTCAATAAAATAGCTTCCGGAAAACTCGCAGTTCGCTAAATTGATTAAAAAAAAAATTAATTTGCAATCCGCAAAATTGATTCTTCAAAAAAATTGATATCTCGAAAAATTCATTTTCGATTATTTGACTGTCGAACAATTGATTTTCGGTAAATTCACTTCGGGAAATTAATTTT
Source organism: Timema genevievae (assembly GCA_902155825.1). Lineage (NCBI taxonomy): Eukaryota > Metazoa > Arthropoda > Insecta > Phasmatodea > Timematidae > Timema > Timema genevievae. Next base: position 96,820 of record CABFWO010001837.1, read on the forward strand.
CGGGCTTTGAAAAATGTGTTTCCGACAAACATATCGTTCCGAAAATGATGGTTCGAAAAATTGATTTTCGACAAAATTACTTTCGATGATTTTGTATTTGGTGAATTGATTTCGATAAATTTATTTTCGAATAACTTGTTTTCGAAAAATTTACCTAGACCCGAGATTAATGTATCATATACCTATGAGTATGATATGAACAGGTAGTAAGACGCAGCTATAAAAATAATATACTTTTAAGTTATGTTAGATGGAAAGCGATTTAAAAAAATTGTGTAGTAAATAATTTATAAAATAATAAAGGTGACACAATACCAGTAGCAAAGCTTTACTTTCTATTGTTATCCCGCACCATTAGGCTAGCTTTGGTAATTAGGGACGAAGTTACGATGATTACTATCCCCCCTCTTACTCCCGCACCCCCTCATCATCAACAACAAATTATTATTATTTTTTTCCTCGGGTATTGACAGTGTCGCAGAGCTAGTGTTGGTCAACAACTTCTCCCTCCCCCCCCCACCCCTTTTCTCCCCGCGGTTAGTTAACGCTTGTAAGAACACTAAGTAACGACCAAACTAGGGAGGTGAGAGTGGGAGGGAAAAGGGGTGGGGTGGACCTAGGGTATGGGGGACAAGGTTGGTGATGGATTGAGGAGAGAAACTGCCGAGTGATTATGATTAACGTCGGCCATGTTTGTTTACTTCCGGCCACACAACCTTGAGGTGGTCTCAGACTTAGAGGGTAGGAGTGAACCCAAGATGTAGAGACTTGAAAAAACCTCAAAAGGATTCAAAGATATTGTGATTCTCAACCTCTTTCAACTCACGTGATATCCGCTACTGTGGACGCGCTACTCTTGTAATAGACTGTACTGAAGAGGACGGAGAGATTGGGGTTCGATCCCGGTCGGGTGTACTGAGGGTGGTTTTCCCTAAATGGTTTGAAACTCTACCTCCACGGGGAAGTGGGTGTACTTCCTCGAAATTAAACTTTCCTAATCTCCAATCCATTAGTGTAATTAGTACATAGGCGTGTAAGCTGAATGGGTAGTAAGACGTGGTACTAAAAAACTCACGGCACACTGAACAAGTAACTAAATATGTTAAGGCACACTATCAGTTTTTAATGAGTAATTTTATCATTAAAAAAACTAGCATTAAGATTGTGTTTAAAAGTTGAATAGATAAAATTCTAATAATAGCCTCATTGTGATACTAAAAAAAAAAAAGTTGGTTATGGATTCAAACATAATTATTTTTTCTCCTTAAATTTTCCCTGGCTCCTTTTTGATCTTTCCCCAAAATCTTGAGGCAAACCTGCTGACCCTTTTCTGCCCACCAAAGTGCCGCGACATACCTGTTAAAAACGCTGAGATTATTCACTTGCGAGATGGAACGGTCACGAAACCTTTTTTCAATAACAATTCTTGGAGAGAAAAACTTCGTTACCGAATAATTTTTTTATCTTCTTTCTGATATATTTCATTGGGGTTCAACTTCTCGGAATGTCAATCTCGCAACAAATATCTCGAAATTATGGGCGATGGTGGATTCTGCATTTTTTTTATGTGAGAGATTGGTGGATTGGGCGCCGTCGATTCTTCTAGAAGGACTTGTAAACAGGTATATATAAGCACCGTGGATTCTTCTAGAAGGAATTAGACCTACACTAATAGGTTAGGAATTATGATTGTTTAATTTATAAGATGTGCCCCCACACCTTTGTGGCTGGAGAGTGAAAAATCATTTAGGAAAAACACTATCAGTGCACCCAACCGGGATTAAACCAAAATCTCCCCGTCTTCGGAAATCTAGTCTATTGAAAAAGTAGATCCTTAGACCATGCGGACACCCAAGCGGATAATATAGACCATATAGACATATATAGGCCTAAATATTATTTGATGATAAACTGAATAATCAGGGCCAGATTTGGGGTTGGCCACCAGAAACACGCACGTAAGGACATGAGATCTGGGTGCGCCATTTTCTCTCTCTCCCCCTTTCTCTTCTAGATGTAGATTAAAGAATATGTATAGCTTGCATTATGCACCAACAAATGTGTGGGTACGAAATGTAAAATAAATTATATCTGGTGGTATGCGAACAAAAAAGGTTGAATACCACGGCTCTAAATCATATGATATGACGTATGCATAAGTGAAAGAAAATATAGTAGTTTGTTTAGCTGTCAGATATGGTTCTGCCTATGAAAATTGGAATGTATTGTAGCGTATAGATGACTGAAGTTGTGTTGAATGGATAGCTTACTATTTGGGTCATCTACTGTACGATTAAATCTCGTTAATGTCTGTACTCTTTGGATAATCTACAGCGTGATCCAACCTACTAATAATCCTTACACTTTGAGTCATCTACACCATAATTCAATCTCCTTAAAGTCTCTACACTTTGGTTCATCTACATCATGATTCAACCCCCTTAGAGTCTCTACACCTTTGGTCATCTACATCATGATTCAACCTCCTTAAAGTCTCTACATCTTTGGTCATCTACATCATGATTCAACCTCCCACTAATATTTATACTTTGGGTCATCTAAACCATGATTCAACCTGCTTAAAATCTATACACTTTGGGGATAATCTACACCATGATTCAACCTCCTAAAAGTCTCTACACTCTGGGTAATCTACACCATGATTCAACCTCCTTAAAGTCTCTACACTTTGATTCATCTACACCATGACTCAACCTCCTTAGAGTCTCTACACCTCAACGAAGAACAACGAAGATAGAGTGACTCTTATTTGTCAACTAATAAATTGTGAAAGGCGAGGAAGTTTGTGGCTGCTTAATTCCCCCCCC